>CM057817.1:57414115-57586615 GCA_030067965.1 Latrodectus elegans
TAATTAAAGGCCCTGAATGTTTTAGGTTTTAGAAATATTTAGAATTTATAGATATTTTTCTTACAATAAAAAATTATCTAGCACATGTGATTAGAAAGCAACATAGCCATTAAAGGGCAAACAAAAAGTACGTTAATTATTCATCGAAAACTGATGTTAATTTTCTTCAACTCTCATAAGCCTAAAATTATCATATATATATATATATATATATATATATATATATATATATATATATATATATATATATATATATATATATATATATATATATATATATATACTTTTTTTCTTAAATAATAAAATATAAATATTATAAATAAAAATATGTTTAATTTATTTTTCACCTTATTTAAATCCATTTTATTATTTAGGCAAGCATTTATGAACACAAATTAAAAGTATTTTAAACATTTCCTGAAATCTTGAAAAATGATGCTTATTAACCCTCATAAGCGTAAAATTATAATTTTTAAATACATTTTTATTCATAGTTTTATAGATATTATTTATATATAGTTAAAGATATAAACATGCTTATTAAGCTTTTAAAAATATTTGGATATAGTTTTGTCACAATTACATATTTATAAATATAATAAATAAAAATATGTAATTAAAAATAAAGTTTAATTTGTTTTTTAAAAATATATAAAACTAATTTTATTTTTAAGTAAACACTTAAAAACAAATTACAATTATCATGATAATTTTTCGAAACATTGTAAAAATAAATGTCATCAACTTTCATAAGTATTTTATAATTTATTGCATGCATTTTTATTCATAATTTTACATAATTAAAAATAATGATAAGATTTTTAGTTTCTAATAATATTTAGATCTAGTTTCACAATTTAGATAAAATTTAAAAGTAGGAATTTATATATATATATATATCAAAAGAGTGTCACATATACTTTCATTTTTAAAAATTTATAAATTTTCTGTACTTCTTTAACATGGAATCATTGTGCACATGAAAAATATGTCACTCAATTCATTCTTTTTGATTGTTCTTTCCAATCTCTTAGATGCATCGTGACATAAAAAATAAAATGATGCATCATATTTGTTAAACAATTCCTTTTTAAAATGAGTTGCTGTTTATTGCTAATTTACATGTTTTAGCACGCGAACGTTTGTTGTTTTGACTTTAAACATTAAAATTTAGCATTGCATTTTAAAAGAATAAAATTATTTATTACGAAAAATTTAGCATTCTGACCAAAATAATTATATTCTAGAAATTAAAAATAAAATTAAAGATTTCAAATACGTCCTACATTTTAAGAATTGGTAAAATATTAGAAGTGATTTTTTAAAATTATTTCGTTGCTTATAGATTTAAAGAACTAGATATCCTAGAGCATAAAAGTTTCCAACTTCGGATTTATAATTTGGAATAATCTATAAGTTTCTTCGTAAATATACTTGAAATAAAAAGAAAGCTTTCTAAGAATAAAGAATTCATACTTACTTAAATAGAACTGATATATCCCACGTTTAAAAACTGAGCAGTTTCAGGCGAAAGAACTTTTAAGCCTCTGAGGCCTTTTCACTCTTGCTTTTTGTTCGTTCTCTCCGATCTTTTGGACCTATTGTTTCTACAGTTATAAAAACTAATAATTTCATAGTAACAATCGACGTCCGTATTTGATTGGAATTTATTACCAACGTTGGCATCACATTTTTTGACTTCTTTGTAGGTTGACTTCCCTCCATAATAAATAAAATTTCTATCCGGAACCGTCAAAGAAAGAGTGAGTGGGACCCACTCTCTCTTTGTTTTACCCATTTGTGTCTTTTCACGCACTTTTAATTCAGGCCACAATTGCATAATTAGAATCGCTTCTAGATGGACGGTTTCCTTGAAAAGGAAGATTTTAGATTTCGGAAGAGGATACCATTCATAGCAGGCGGTGCTCAACCCTTTCATGTTGGCATTTTTAGGATTCTTATGCGAAGAAGTCAGGGTAATGAAAATAAATCCTGCACAACTGGTTGTTTGTTTATTTAATTATTTATGTATATTTTTAAAGGAATATGTCATAGTACGCCAGGATATGGCCATCTAAGAGTCTTTCTGAAAACGTTGACAATATATTTCACTTTATTGTGCATAGTTTTTTTCACTTTGTTCATTAGAATATTTTTGACCTGTCGTCAAAAAGCAGAACCGTAGACTTAATCTTCTTATGACTTATTATGATCATTCTTTACACCCAATCACCGATCGTCACATTTTCAGGCCTAAAGCAAGAAATGGATCTTTATGCAGCGATAAATTTACAGGAAATTAAATAAATCAATATCAGTCAATCAAATAGTTTGGAGAGCATAAATCTTTATTAAAAAATGTGACATAAATCTAATTATAAGAAATTAACAAATATTATAAAATCATTTTTTCCGATTACTTCAGTAATTAAGATAATCTAAATATATACGAGATAGTGCTTATACAAATAATACAAAACTAAGTAAATGAAGAACATACATGTATATGCATGCCAAAAAAATACAAAATAATTAATTTAATTAATAATTAATTACAGAAATGTATACTTGTAGTTTATCTTTTGTTTGGGCTCCTTTGTGTTTTAATTTATTTTATTTTAATTTAAATTTTTTTATTTTAATTTTAATTATTTTAATTTTATTTTTAATTAGAAATATATAGGAAAAGTCATATCTTTTTTGCACCAGTTTTTTGTACAATTACTTTCTTTTTTAACTGAAATAATGAAAATTTCTCTGTGAGTGCCTTTATCACTATTTTAAATTAATAAAAGAATTTGCTTCATACGATATTTAATTTGTTTTTACAAATTGTTGAAAAACATATTCTATACCAATTAGTAGGATGGCATAACCAAAGTTAAGTGCTAAATTGTGATTCAAATGATGTGCGTGCGTATTAAATGCTTATGCATAAAAATACATAAACATTCAAGATCTCATGGTATTGGTGTTTAACAGATTATAATACTACTCGATATGATTCTAATAAGTATAATTAAATAATTCATAACAGAGGTTATTAATAGATTAAATTAGATTTTATTCATTTTTAACATTTATTATTTAAAATACTATACAAATAAATACATAAATAGAGGTCACTAAACTAAAATTACATTATTTAATGATTTTATTTTTTGTAGAATTATAGAATGGCTATTGTAAAAAGAAATATGTTTTATTCTTGTGAATTAATTAAATGTTATTCATAAAATTATACTAAATTAAAAATTTAATTTTGTTTGGTAGAAAGCTGAAAAAAAATAAAAATAATACCAATTAATTTTTTCAGTGAAAAAGATAACAAATGACATCAATCTCATTGTAGAAAAGATAAACTAACTGTATAATAAAAAGTATTTAATTTAATAACATGCTTTATTATTTAAAAAATTTCTGATTTTCAATGTTTAATTATACTATATATAAAAATAAATAATGGTTATATTATTCTTCGCATTTCAATTTTTAAAAGTTTTTTAAGGCGATTGCTTAATGTTTATTAAAATAATTTTAATAAATAAAAGAAATAAAATTTGTGAAATGGAAGGTTAATTGATTTACTGGTTTAAGAAATTTATAATCACAACAAGTACAGAGACAAAAAACAATGAATTGGAGTTGTTTATGAAAGGAAAACATGAACTAAAGTTTTTGTTCTTTTCTTCATTTTGTCCTTCATTCCATTAATTGAAGATTCCTCTGATTCATGTTGGCATTGAATTCATTTACAAAAACAATCAGATGTAAAAATACAATAAGTACATATTTTGAATTATATTTTCAAGGAAAGTTTAAGAAAATTCGCTCTATAATTTATGAAGTATGTTTTCTTTTTTAAACTTGGAAATAACAACTACTAACTAAGGAAATTAACAGAACATACATGCTAAATATTGAAGAGAAACGAAGATTATTTTGAAGGAATCACATCGCTAGAGAGAAAACCGTTGTTTATTTTAAATAAAGTTGTTTGGAATGCATTTGTCGCGTAAATATATTTATAGATAACGTCATTTTAAGAATAAAACAATATATATGAGAGTGTTAACACATCGTTCTTCATGTTGTTTAATGTTTGAGACCGGCAATATAAGAAAAAAACTTTGGTATATGAAGGTTGATTTTTAACTTAATTTTAGGCGTATAAAATGTACATTATAGATTCATATCGATTCAACATACAACAAAAATCATTATATAAATATTTATTGAAATTAACACCCAACATAGAAAATTTGCCAGAATTTTTAAATTAGAGTGAAAGAGACAATTAACAGATGTATATTTACAAAACTCTGCAGTTGCACTTTGAAAACTTAGATAATTTTCGAAGAAAATTTCAAAGCATATTCAGAGAAATGCGATACCTTCTATAATTCCTACAACTACTCAACGGACCAAATGGTAACGACGGCTGAATACAACTGCTCTTCATACAAATACTCAACGGACCAAAAGTAACCAACGACTAAATGGTTTGGGATCTAGTTTTCATTTCCATAGTTGATTAGTTTAGTTTTTACAGTAATTTGGAACCCACCTTAAAAACTAACTAATTTTTTATTCCAGTTTCTGACGTCGCTCTACAATTCATTTAGGCAATTGGGACTACATATTTGTCCGCTCGGCTTAGTGACATCGAATGATTAGAACTCAGCAGGCGAATCGCTTATTCTAAGCCTTTCGGTTCTATATTCTGCTGACTATCTTGAGATCTCAATGTATGCAAAAAGCAATACTGGGATATGTAAACCACAATCCATGGAGATTAAAATATGAACTCCATAAAACTCAGAAATAAGTAAAGGGTAGAAAAGGTAAGCATTTTTACATTTTCCAAAGGTATCAGAACTTTACAGTAGCCCACGACTTTCAAATACAATTCATGTATGAGAAATCTGCTGCACAATTTTTTTTTAAATTTAAACGCTGTACCATTTTTTACAATGAATTCGCGTTGAAACTCTAATTATTTGCATCATTTTGTTGTGTGAATTTCACATTTCATCATCTTGGTTTATTAGCAAGAAGCGTCTTAATTATGAAATGTTTTTTTTTTCTCCAATATTCTGCAGCCTTTTGGAATTTAATCCTGCTTAGATCTACCAGGGGCAAAGGTGAATGCAACTTATACAGTGGGACCCCCAGTAGGTGTGCCATCTTCGCTCTGAAAATGAAAGTATAAAGAAAGACACACACACAGAAAGGAATATTCATGCCTAAACCAGGATTCGAATCCAAGACTCATTGCTTCGATGTTAGGGAATCTACTACACCGCTATTGGTTGGCAAATGCGAAATGTATTTGCAATAATTTTAAAATCGTTGAATACTTTAAGTGAATTGAGAAACATTGCACTTCAAGATAAGAATATTGATAAATATGCTTTTAAAGGGGGAATATGAAGCTACTTTGATACATTTTTATTGTTTGATGCAGCATTTTAGAGGATTTTTTTAAGATAATAAGCTGATATCACAGATTTTTTGAGTTACTTAGAAAGGCAAATAAGAAACATTTAAGTGCCCCCACTAATTGATTCACAAATTCAGATAAAAAGTGATAGTTTAAAATTTTCAGATTAATGCACAACTTTCTGAAACAGCCAACATACTTTTTTAATCGAATAAGATTTTTCAACTTGACCAGTTAAACGAAGGATTAATGAAAACATTTAAAAAAATAATATCCATTAGAATCAACAGAAAAATTTAGAATTAATTACAGAAATAACTTTGGAGATTATATTTCAAATTAACAAGAATTAAAAATGAAAATGGAGAAATTATATTTTTTTATGATCCATCAATTCAAAAATCATTATTTTATCTTTTCATATTACAACAACCAAACTTCTTAATGTAAATGACTGACACAAATAAGTTCATATATAAGCTAATTCACTATTTTTATTTCTATTAGTTTCTGTCATATATGTATAGTAACTGAGCTAGTCGAGACTACGTTTGACTGTTAGGGAAAAGTGTCGTACTCATAAGAGGAAGGTAGCATATTTTATACCTGACACAGCTGATTTTGCTGAGAAGGTCCTCTATAACCTTCTCTTCTGAGAAGGTCTGCTGAGAAGGTCCTCTATATTCTTTTCTTAAAGAATATCTGTTTGACGATATATACACAATATGATTCACAAAATTATATTAACATGATCACAAAATTATTAAGCTTACTATATTTTGGCAAACCGAAACGTATTAAATAAGATTGATTAAATCAAAAATTTTGTATTCACTCAATTATACAAATTTTTCTTTTTAAATCTTAAAAGCAAATTTTCAATCTTTAGTACTATAATCTTCTCCTAAAGACATCTTAGAATAATTCTACTGGGATTAAAAGGATTGATAAAAGATTTGTTTGATGTAGATTTGGATTCTAATCTTAATTTCCTAACTGCATAGAGATAGTTAAACCAGAAACGTGTATGTGTTTATAAAATTAATTCTTTTATAGCTGTAAAACTTTATAAACTAACATTATTTTTTTATATGTAAAATCTTTGTGCTTATAAATTCCACATTCATCTTTACAAAAGATTTTTAATTTGAATACTCTCTGCAAAACATTCATATTTAAATTTATTTCTGTCTGTAGAAATTTTTCTGGTTAAATATAATTAAATATCACATTCCAAACTTAATTTTTAGTAATTAGATTAAATTCATATCTTAGTTTCTAAAAAGCTGTATTTCTAATTTATAATTATTTTGGCGCTCATTCATATTTGAATTGCTTTAAGCACAATTAAAATATCAATAAACGTACAATACAGCAGGAACCAATCTTTTTTAAAAGTGAAATAAAATTATTAAACAGAATAAAAAATTAAATAAAAGCTCTTAAGTTACTTAAAGCATGTAATTTAATAATTAAAATATTTGTTGCACTTTGGGAACATGGTACATTTAAATAGCCTTGTCTGTTTTAATATCGGATAAAACTTTCCTTTTGAAAATATTGAGAAGTTCTAAGACAATTTATCAATTGTATTCAAGAGTAAATAAATGATTGAAAACTTAAGAATATCTGCTTAATATATAAATGCTTTATAAACCTATTGACAAAACGCTCAGGGTGAAAATATTAATGAGCAATCAATGATAATTAGTTAAATTGGTTTATTGGTTAAATCTCAGAAGTGTAATTAATATTAAACTTATAAACACTAGTAAAAGTAATGTATTATATCATGGCAAATAACTGATATTTAATTTAAGGATTTTTGTGTAAAATGAAGTAAATTTCATAATTAGTACAAATTAACTTTATAATTAGAACAGATAATTCTTAGTTCATTTTATATGCTTAAGGAAATGTGGTTACCAGATGAGGGGGGGATGATATGGTTTTCGTGACTTTTAGGGAACGCGTTCGAAACCTGAAATAGTCAAAGACCATCAAGCTGAGAAAGCCCATACGTGTTGACAGTACCACCTACAATATCTTTCTTCGGATATGATGTCATCAATCAAGCGCAGCTGTGAATCTCGTCACTTATCTGCATTTTAAATTTTTGAGAATGATGGGTGTGTGATTTCGATTAACACCCACCAGTGATTTCGATTAACAGCCAAAGATAACCAGACACGACTCGCAAGTGTAGTCTTACAAGCCCGTTGTAAGCGTTCCTTTCCAGTATGTGATGTGAGCAAAAATTTTCATATGTATTTAAAATAACATGGTTTGGTTAAATGATCTCTAATTACTTGGGCTGTGTACACCAATTAAAATTCAATTATTACTTTCTCATATAAAAATATGAACATTTGCAGAGAATCACATACAGACTTGCTTCTTAATATTTCTAGATGTTTCATTCACATTCATTTTGTACATTAAAATAAGCTCTTCACATACTTTTTAGAAAGTAATATTTGTAAGCACATTTATACATTATTTTATATATTCTATTTTTTAGTGGATCATATGTCATTTCTGAGGGTTTTAATCATTTATACACTTGTCACTACAGAGTAATTTCTTAAAAGCATCTAATTAATTTTCCAAAGCTACTTCAGATTTCCTTTTTTAAAAATTACGTCACTTAATTAAATTATTTTTTTACTGTTTGGGCTAATATTAACATCAATTTAAGTTTAGGTATTATTACTTTTGCCATTTTTTAAAAAAACAGATCAATATTTACCTCTTAAAATTTTTGGTTATTTCAATAATACCTAATAACGTTTTTAGAGATTTTACTCATTTTATATTTTTTTTGTCACTTCGAAATAGTACTTTAAACCATTAAATATTAGAATATTTCTGAATTCATTTGATTATTATCTAAAAATACTAAAATAAGGCTTTGCAGTAATGATTTATCGAAAAACCTTGCGAGCTATCGCTTTAAAATAAACATTTTAAAAATATTTTTTTTAAATTCAATATTTTTTCTTACACTGATTATTTTAAAATAAGTAAAATAGCTCTAAAACTCTTAATTGAGTTTACTTATAATTTATTATTTATTAAATTTATTTCGGGGAAAATTATTTTTCTTGTAAGTAAATTTCAATCAGGTATTTCCCAAATATTTTTTTCAAACGGTTTATTTTTCTCTTTAAAGCAGTTTATATTGGAAAAAAACATTAAAACTATTATTGATTTTCAAAAAATAATGGAAACATTACTAATAACAGTTACATAATAAACATGTTTTCGGATAAAACTTGCGAATTGCTTCTGTTTAAAAGCATTTTTAGTGATTGTATTTTGAGCTTAAAAAACAATTCTTTAAAAATTTATCATAATCCTCTTTTTCAGTTCTGAAATTTTAAGATATTTTAAAGTAAAAAAGTAGCGCTAAATGACAAAAAATATTTGATTAAAAAAATTACTACGCATAATATTCTTTATTTATTATAACAACAACATACATAAAATTATAATTTCGACGTCTAGTTTCATTTGTTTATTCAGTAATTAAATTAAGGATTGATTACTTTAAGTTTTGAAAATATTTTTATGCTTTTAGAAAAATATATTTATAAGTAGAGAGAGGGAGGAGAAAGGGAGAGAGAGCCATCGCCAAAATAAATTATTCCATTAACAACAAAGATCTCAAGGTTATGCAAAAGTATGTACATATTCTTGGGAAGAATTTAAGAAACGTTATAAGCAATTTTTACTATACAATTTAGTTTTAATTACATATCTTAAAATAAACTTTAATTATTATTTTGTTTCCCACAACTACGCTTGAAGATTTTATTTTCCATAATTATTAATTTGTTTTCCATAACAACGCTGAAAAACTAAACGGAAAAGAAGTTTTATTGAAATAGTTGAAATTAATAAATTTTACACTAAAAGCAAACTGTAATTAATTTTTTTGTCATTTTTAAACTCAAAAAACTATTCAACTTAGAGTTACTATTTAAAGGTTTAAAGTGGATTCCGAATCACTGTAAATGTCAGCATTATAGATGACATTTGAATTTATGATCTCTTGAACTATAAATCAAAATACCAATCATTAAGTTCATCTATAATTTAGCTAGGAAAATAATAAAATTGAAATTGCTTTAATTAAATGTTTTTAGCATTTTTAAGCAAATATATTCTTTGCTTACATATACTTTCTAATTATTAAAGTGAAAAATATCATTTAAATTCCTTCAATTTAATTTTTATTTCTTCACATAAATCATAATTGAAATAAATAACATATTATTTAATAAATTAGCCTGCAAATTTTTATTAAAGTATATGTGAATTAAATAAATATTTATTAAATTGATATAATAAATAATTATTTTAAGTTAATTTAAATAAAAATTTAATAAATATATTTAACTAATTTATTTGTTTCTATGTAACTTCTTACGTTTACATTATAAATAACATTTTTTTAAATTTTAATATAAAAAATATTTAAATTTTTCTTAACTTCAGATATATATATATATATATATATATATATATATATATATATATATATATATATATATATATATATATATATAATTTTCAAATCTCATAGTTTTATACACTGAAAAACTGATTGTGATCAGTGTGTTACATAAAATAATTATAATATGAAAAAGAAATTTAAGAAAAATAATATTTGTAAAAAGTTTTATATAGTAATATTCACAAAAAAACTATATCTTTCAAAACAGTTTAAATCAAATTGTAAATATATTTTAAAATAATAACGACTGGAATAAAAGATAAAAAAATATTATCATGTCATCCAAATATGAGTAATTCTTCATGATTCTTATAAAATTTTCCTTTACACTTTAATTGATAGCATTTTCTTTCGAGTTGGAAAAAAATCAATATTTTATTTAAATCTTGAGTGTATTCATAACTCCAATAGTTTACCAAGTTAATTGAGATCGGAAAAAATTACTTAAAAAAAAAACTTAGATAATGTAAAACACTTCTTATGTATTATATCCTCTTCTAACATAAATCCATCCATTGAAATTAAAGATTATTGACACTTCCAAAACACTTGGATTTTTATGTTTTCATACAAACTGTGATTATTTGTTAATGCTTTTAATCAAATATCTAAGGGAAATTACACTTAAATAAAATGAAAAAGGTTTCTATTAACATTTTTGCTTGCTTATTGTCTTGAATATAGATTATAACTACTATTATTAGTCCTTAATTATGTAAACATTAAATAAAATTTCCCATTTAGGCTTATGGAATAAGGAGTTTTTATGAAAAAAATATCCTGTTTATCAGAACATAAATAAATTTTTATACAAAATTTTCGCTTGATGTTTATGAAATATTTTACTGTTTGCTTATATATATATATACATACATACATACATACATATACATACATATATACACATACATAAATATACATACTTATATACACATACATATATATACATACATACATACATATGCATATATATATACATACATACATATATATATATATATATATATATATATATATATTTATTTATTTACATATATATGTATATAATTAAGTTTTTTTTTATTTTATTAGAACCTTTATAGTTTTCATCACCATCAAATAAGAGAACTTTTTATTTACTTTTATTTAAAAAAGGTATTAATTCATCTTATTACTTGGAACATTAAAAAAATTTTACAAGCATTTTTGTTAGTATTTTGTGCTATCTACATTTCGTATACAAGTAAATTGTGCATACAAAGTATAGATGTGATTATTACACGTTATATGAAGCTTTTAGAAGCTGCTATAAGAGAATTTCAGCAAGGAATCTGTGTCTCTAGGGAAAGCAATATGGTAACAGAGCAAGCACCCCATTCGATGTTCAAGGTTTACGATATTGACCAAGAATGCCAGGCGCCGAAACAATTTAGTATTAAAGTGACCTGGTTCTGTTCGAAGTATTCTGTGGCTTATTTTTTGAAAGAGTCGTAAAATATGTCATGTTTTTTCCTCTGGTAATTGTGTGGGGCGTCTATTTCTTACATTTCCAATATTTTAGTTTTTGCCTATTCTAATGTTGTTCTATTCATTCAAAAGATAGCTGTCAATGTTGTTTTAAAAAAGCTAATTCTTGGAAAGTTTATGCTTTAAATTGAATGGTTAAATGCTAATATTTTTAATAGAAATAAAACGTAAGATATTCACATTGGAATGCGTGAAAAAGGAAAGAGGTTTTCGGTATAATGATTTCGCTTATTGTAATTCAAATCATAATGTGATGTTCTTCGGCTGTTAAATTGTCTAAGTAATTAATAAATTATTTATCTAAGCAATTATTCAAATTAATTATCAAAGCGTGAATAATTTCCAATATAACTTATGAGAATTTTTATAAAAATACTTGAACTTATAGGAATATAAATTGTTATGAAAAATTTCCACGTGAGCGTATGAGATTATAAATTGTTATCAAAAGTTTCTTCTTGAGCTAGTAAAAAATGAATTTTTATGAAATATTCTTGCATGAAATTTATAAAATTTCACACTTTATTTGATTTGTTTTTTTAATGTTAAAAAAGGGATTTCAAATTGTGTTGTTTTAGAAATGCATACTTTTCAGTATTTTTTTTACAGAAATAGAAAAATTTGCGAAAATTGTTCTATAATTAATTGAAGTTTTCATATATAATGCTAAAATATTAATTTAAAAGGTTATTTTTAACTTATTACATTCATTTCATATTTTAAATTTATTAAATTGTGTAAGATGTTCATAAACACAGAAAAAATTAATTTAATCATAAATTAATTGTTCTGCCTTTATGAACAACACTTGGAAGTTCTGGTTTTAATGTAAATTATTTTATTATAGAATTACAATATTTTAACTGCTTTTATAAGCAGAAATCAAATAAGCTACACAATGAAGACATTTCAGAATCAATCATAATATCCCCATAGCTGTTGCATAATTATATCTTTCAAGTTACAAACATAGGCACATCTTTTAAATGATTGAATTCCTAATATTTTTCATAATTAATCATCAATCCTTACAAAATGAAATATTTTTTACATTGGAAGCTAAAAATCTTATTTTTATGATTTAATTTTAAATCTTCATATTTATTAAAATGCAAAAAAATAAGTATAATAATCATTTTAATAAAATTTATGGCTGATAAATACTGAAAGAATTTGCTTTAGTAGATAAGCAGTTTTTTTTTAATCGAGAAAATTTCATTCTTTAATCATGTTGAAATTCCATCTTCAATTTCTTGCTTGAGAAATGTGACAACTTGGACCACTCTAATCACTTTACCATGTATTAAATTTCCTAGGCGTTTTATGTTACCACTACTTAATTCATAAACTAAAGAATGTAATCCGTAAACCTCTTATATACAAAATAAGTGTAGTTAAAGTTTTTGCTTAATTAACATGATTGAAACCAACTTCAATCATATGCGAACTTGTAAAAATCATAAAAAATCACATCCATCTTTAATTTTTATTATATATATATATATATATATATATATATATATCATAAAAATTAAAGATGGATGTAATATATATATATATATATATATATATATATATATATATATATAACATAAAAATTAAAGATGGATGTGATATATATATATATATATATATATATATATATATATATATATATATATATATATATATATATATATGAATTTTAATATAGAATTTTTGCAGGCTATTTTGCTTCATAATTAAATAAACTATGATTTGTAAATGAACTGTAATTTGATTAACTATAATCTGTAAATGAATATTGACATCTTCAGTTTTAGGAAACCTTTTCTGAGTTACTAAATTATTCTGGCATTGAGTTTATTACATATAAGCAATATTAAACGAACATTGCATATATAATTAGATGTGTGTTGACTAATCAATTTCACCAGCTATCCGTAATCAACGAGCCACCCCCAGATCTATGTCTTAAAATGACATATCGACCCCAGGGGTCAGATTGCATGACTACGACACCCCCTTTGTAAACATTGATTTTAACGACTTCTAAAATTTATTCATATAAATAGGAATGAAAATGAATTTTCCAAGCAGTGAAAAGTATAGTTAGATAAAATATATTTGAGAGTTCATGTGCAAATCGTAACAAATTGCATACAAATTGGAAATTTTGATGCATGTTTTGATATATTAATATATATGTAAATGATGCATATATTGGAATTTATACGATGAAAAATAATCTATATGAAAAAATTTAGAGCTTAATAATTACATGTAATTTCGTAAACCTTTCATATTTTTGATAAAATGACTGCATTAAAATATTTATAAACCTAACGCAGTCATTTAGAAAATTTATTAAATTTTTCCAAATATTTTTAAAGTGAGTTTTGAATATTCAAATTTTGTGTCATATATTTATATAAATTTTGTTTAATGCAAATTTAAAAAACATTAAATTATTATTAAATGTATTCGAAAAACTTATTCGGATATGTAATTAATTACTTTTTATGAACACAATCCCTTAATTTTTTTATTAAAATTTAATCTTATAAAATGTTCTTTAGCATCTCGTATCACAAGAATGTTTAGTGTTTAAACATAAAAAAATGTGCTCTTTCATTACATTAAAATAGATTTTCCGAGCTTATATAAAACTAAAATCTCTATTAAATAAAAGAGCTGGATTTACAAATATTTCAAACCATTATTTAGTATCTTATAAAGGGGCATTTATTAATGAAAGTATACCTATGTTATTGTTTACCATACTGAATATTTGAATAATGATGAATGATACTGAAATTTTAGTCCCTGATTATAAAACGTTGTTGCAACACCTGAATAAAGAAACAGAATTAATTATTTTTGTTTATTAACATCGAAAACTTTTCAAGGAACTCAGGAATAAATTTTGTGAATTTTAAGAGAAAATCAATTATAAACTAGCTTAAACAGATTTACAGACTGTCATTGGAAACGTATTCCACATTACATAGTCACATTAGATCATGCAGTTTGATAATTTTGCGAAAAGATTCTTTAGCTACTTACTTTAAATTAAATTAAATGTAATTCCAAATTAATTTGGATATCTTATGCATGATATTTGAGCATTTTATTCATAATCAACAATTGAAAATGCTTAAATTTAACTACTCATATTTAGTTTAGCAGTTAATTAAACCAAATCTAATGATTTAATTCTATAATTTACATCTTTTAATCTATAGATAATACTAATCTGATTACTATAATCTGTAACTTACAGAAATTAATAAATAATATTTATACAAATATATTATATTAAGATATAGATCATATTAATCCTTACCTTAAGATAATTCAAGCATTTTTCATTTTTCTAAAAAGTATTTTTGAGAAGTCAACAATCATGGCTTTAAAATGTTTAAAAAAAATGAATATGTGAATGAACTATTTCAAAAATGCTTAGAAAAAAATGAGAAAAAATATGTGAAAGATTTTATTTTAGAAATTTTATTTAAAACGTTTGTTGAATAAATAAGCAAATATTAATTCAATGAGGATAAATAATTGATAACTTTTGTTATCTAGTCTTATCACAGTCTAATTGCAGGTTTGCGCTCTTCAGACTATAAAATCCTGCGTTCGATATCAGCCACTGATAAATAGCAAGAAAAATGCTTCTGTTTTGTCATGCAAGTTTGTCCAGGTGGGTGCTTTGGAATTTTCAAAGTTTCTCTTGCTTGCAATCGTCAATGCAGCCCACTATCAATGAAAAATTCCCAGGAAGGCAGATGCGCAGTAGATGATTTAAGAAAAAGCCTCATATAGCAGCAGTTAAACAGATCCTTGTGTTGTGTCAAAAATTTGGGTTGCTTTATGTATTTAACACTTTCCCAACTCGGTATCTTTTCTAAGTCTTCAATTAGTGAATAGAAAAAATGGGTTGTTGAAAAAATTGTTTCGCAATATTTTTGAATATTTTATTTTTCTATATTTTTAGTATTCGTTGTTTATTTATCTCTTTTTTATTGCATAAATTTTGCCTTAGTTTTTCGAAAATTTACTTTATAAAAGTAAGTGCACAGGATTATATCTTAACAAATGGATTTTTTTAACGGTAGGATATTTATTTAATTATCATTAAAATTTGTTTCTTTTTTAAACTTAGTACATTGTTTATAATGGTTATTTCTATTATATTTTACTTAATGAAATACAATGTTCGAATTCAAAGGGACATTTTTAATTACAGGAATCTTAACTGCAGTTGTTATATTTACTTTGAAATCGCATAGTGTGTCCAAATATCTAACCCAATGTCCGAAGTCTTTTTTAATTCCATCACGTATTATTTCCTTTTGAGAGGATTTTCAATGTACTGTGTTGTACTCATGTATCCCAATGGAGGACATCCAAAATATTCCCAGCACCCACGCGGGCAAAAAAAAAAAAAAAAAAAAAAAAAAAAGCCTCAACACCCCATTTTCCAATAAAGGCAAGAATCAAACTCAGCATCTTTTGCCACAGCGAGCGCGTTCTATTATTAAACTGTAATAAATCTTAATTATGTTAAATATGTTATACTTGAAATGCAACTTATAAACATTTATGGAAATATTCTCACTTATTTTAACTGTATAGATTTAAGCTGATTATTCCACGCCTCATATAATTCATATGCATATAATAACCACACACTCACAATAAATAATCAAATAAAACAAACTTTATTATTATCGCTTAAAAGTTAAATTTCTTATTTTAAACACTTATAAAGAAAAATAAAGATTTAACTTGTCATTTATAAAAGTATTCTACGTATCATAAATTGAAATTTTCTTAGTCATAGTTTTTGAAGTTTATTTGAAAAAAATAAATCAAAACTTAAGCTTTAAAAGAGTTATAAATAGCTACATTTTTTAAAAAATACGATATGAGCGGAAAATATTGTGTCGATAAAATGTATTTTTTTAAGATGGTAGCTTACGCAGTTGGTAAAAAAAAAAATCCTTGGCGCCAATTTTTCTATAGAAAAATTTTGATAAGAATGCCTTAGTTTTTCAAAGCTTGGATTGATCGTAATGATTTGAGTGGTTGATAATGAGGCTGACAACATGTCTGATAAAAGCGGTCTGCTAATAGTTGGAAGACGAAAATAGTCTGAGGTGTTTAAAAAGTGAAGATTTATGGACCTCAGCAAACTCATTTACCAAGTTAATAAAAAATCTTCACTCACCTCAGTAATCTTTAATGAATTTTTAATGAAATTTAACGATGGAATTTCTTGTAAAAACAAAAATCTTTTTATTTTTTATTTTTGAACAGTTGTCAAGTACCAAAAGCAAATTTGCATTTAAAAGCGCCAAAATTACAACGTTATCCATCAGTACCACAAGTAGGCTTCAGTCTAGGGATTGGGAAAACAAAAAATGTGAAAGCGTTTTGAAAGAAAAAAAAAATTTGAGAAATCTCATTATATTGGATTAAGAAAAATGAGCGAAAGTTGTTATTAAAATGGCTTATGTAGTAATGACGGTATCCTAGTAGAAAATGTTGAAAAGACCTAATAAAACATTCTGCAAGTAGGCGGGTTTTATTTTTTTAAATGACGGTAATGATGAATTCCATAAAAGTAAAACGATAAAATTATTTTTCAGCTGCGCGGAAGCTTTTAAAACATTGAAACCGATAACAGACCAAAACTTTTTTATTAATGTCAAAGATGTGAAGTTCAAGAAGCTGATGAATTTTGAAGGGATTGAACTAATATAATTGGTAAATAATAAATCTAAAATGTGTAAAGAAGAATATCATGCTGAAAATATTAACACTCATTACAATTTGGAAATATAAAAAATATTTTCACTACAAGAATAATTTACAATTTACAAATACTAACTTATAAATTTACAATTATTAACTTGTAAATTTACAATTACTACGAGTTAATATTAAATTTGTGAATGATTTTTCACCCAATTTATAGAAAAATCATTTACAAATCTAATATTAACTAAATTTTTGCAATATATTGCAGGATGTGTAAAAATCTTAAAAAATTCAATTTCCTTTTTTCTTTTTTTTTCAATATTATGTATGGTTAATATAAATAATTCTATAACTAACAGGACATTTTTGCTAAAAGTTTTGTGATTTCTGCGATTAATTTACATTATGGAATGTGTGAAAACCCTGATGCATACATATATGAAGAAAATTTGGTTTTAAAAAATACTTTACTATAAATCTTATTTAAAAATTTTTATTTTCTATGCTTTTAGAATGCGTGGATAAAAGCTGATATATATATAAAATAAATAATTTTTGAAGTAGAATTGCATTTGTTTTCGAGATTAAGGATTTCAATTGTATTAATAATTAAGATGTTGATTAAAATTTTGATCATGGGAAATAAAAAAATTATTTACTTTCGTTTTGAAAATATTAATTGCAGTTATAAATTCATAAATGATTTTGCCTTTATTAATCTTTCTTAATTCCTGTTCGAAAACATATTCTAACAATATAATTATATTAATCATCAGAAATAAGACAATTTGTTATCGTAATATAAGCAGATAAAGTTTCCTCATAAAAAATAAGTTTTTAATTAGTTTTTGTTGACAATTTTTAGATTAAATTTAAAATAATTAATTCTATATTTAGTTCGTAGCTTTCAGTTCCTAATGTATCCTCAAATATCTTATACAATGAAAATGTTGATATTCTTTTTCTTGATTTCCTATTAAGTGATCGAAACTACTAAATGACGTATTAACTGATTAATAAATTGCTTGCTGTTAGAAATATATGAGTTAAAATAGAGGCACAATCATTGAACTCACATGAATTGTTAATGGAAATGATATTTAGTATTCTTTCTAAATTTTTATTAATTTTTACAAAGATAAATACGTTTGCCTTTCAATGATATCATTTGTTCACTCAAGGGTTAATTTGATAGAAACTATTTAATATGAGTTAAAAAAAACCACAAACATCCATGACCGAAATGGGAATGGAGTCAACCATATGAAGATCAAAGCGTTATCCATTCAGCTGCAAGCTTATGCAAGATACCAAAGAAAGATAAATATGTTTTTTGCTCCGTTAAGTAAAGTGTAAATAGGTTTTTCGACTGATAAATTGATTTGTCAGCATATTGTACACACAACAGATGATATCGTAAGGGCTAACCATTTAATAAAGATTAAATTACAAACAATCATGCTCGAAATGCAATATGTTTCCAACAACTGCTGAAGCGCAATCCACTCAGTTATATTACAGATCAAAGAAGGATAAATAAGTTTGTCTCTCAGCCAGATAAAAGGTAAATAGGTTTCTCTACATTTCACGCGCACAACGGCTAATTTCGCAAGGATTAAACCTTTAATATTTATTAATCAGAAATTAGTGCAACAAACAATCCATGTCAAAGTTAGGAAAGGAGTTCACCAGGTACTACCAGTGTGCTTACCATTCCGTAACCGACTCATTTAAGAAACGAAAGAATGCTAAACAGTTTTTCGCTTAATGGATGATACATTTTTGCACATATGTGATAACTGATTAAGACAAATCATTCAACATGGATTAAAAAGTACGGCAAACATCTATGCTTGCCATTGGAGACGAATTCTTTAACTGTTAACTGAAGATCAAAGCGTAAACTAATCAGCTGAGCTCAGATGAGAGAAGAAAAATTTATGAACAGGTTTGTCACTCAATGGACGTTTTTGGCACATATGAGGGCAAATTTGATAGAGCTAAAAAAATTTAACAACTGAACTGTGTGTGAAGACCAAAGTTCAAACCAATTATCTCTTATCTCATGAGACAATAAATGCATAAACAAGCTTTCACTCAATTTGCACATTTTGCCCAGATGAGGCCTAATTGGATAAAGGCCAAACTCTTGTCTATACCCCAATAATTGGATATGGGCCAACTACAAACATCTATGCTCCCTTTTGGAAATGAATCTAGAAGCTGTTGAAGATCAAAGGATAAACTAATCAGTTCTCAAATCAAATGACGGACGAGAAAAGTATTCTCAATGGGCGCATTTTGAATTCTCAATGTATTTTTGCACATTTTGCAAATGGGTATATTTTTTTCATTCTCATAAGTCATTCTCAATGGGAACATTTTGCACAAACGAAGGATAATTCGATAGAGATCAACAATAAAGCATGGATTCAAAAATAATTTAAAAATCTATGCTCAATGAGAAAGGAGAACACAGCACTTACCATTCAGCCACCATCTCATGTAAGGTACAACAATTAATTCAATGTTTTACACTTTGAAACTGCCATAAGTGCGTGCTCATCAAATGGGTATTTTAAAGTGTAACAGGTATGAAAAGTATAAAATATAATTCTAAATACGCTGAGTGATTATCAAAAATGTGAAGTTACTGACATTTTTGTTCGAAATTTAATGCTCATCAGTTTTTACTCACACCGAAAGTTGTCGTAATTTCTGAATTAAAAATTATCAAGCATGATATTTTAGATTTATTTCAATTATGAAAAAGTAACGAAATACAATATTTCCAAAATGAAAAATTGTTATTGTCGTTACGAATAAACTTGCGCCATTAATTTTAAAAATGATATTCGGATTAATTCGAGAATTCTTTTACTTCATAATAAGAGAAAATTGACTTCATCTGGAAATCCTTGTATCTGAATAATATATTCAAGCCTTAAATACAATTATGTGTTTTATATCAGATAAAAAAATCATTAAACTCTAAAATGATTGTGAATTGAAATGAAAACTTAAATATTCTTATAAAAAACATTTTGTTACATAACACAATAATTTGTAAGTAGGTTTTTGAATAAAAAGAAATTAATTATCAATTTAAAATTTAATATAAAATTCTCTCAAAACAGTTTAATAACTTCTGATATCATATAAATCTTTTGAATGTAGTTCAGAATAGTTCTTATAACTGCTGAATATTAAATTGGAACATTCAATTTCACAGACACAAACATCTAAGAAAGAAACCTAATTTTCAATAATTAATTGACACTCAATTTAAGAAATGAGTTCGATTTTTGTAGAAAATTTTAAGCGAAGTTTTATATTTTTACAAGGAAACACACACACACACAGAGTTGATTATTCTTGTTACTTCTTTAGTAACAAGAATAATCTTCAATAAAAATTTAATAACAAATTCAATAAAAATATATTTAATAAATAATAATTATTTTGTAAAACTTATCAATTCATTGGTTTTATTTATTTATTATTTGTTTATATTTCCTTATTTATTTAATAAAGCTTTAAATTTAAAATTCTTGAGAGGAACTCTACACCCACTCATCTTTAACTTTTGATAAAACATTACGTTAAAATTGCTTCTTATATGAAATGAAACAAGAAAATAAAGTAATAGAAAAAATGATTAAGTTATAAGATTAAAAATTAACCTTGCTGTAATTAACTTCTAAAGAAATATAAATTAATAAATTGAAAGTTTTTAATTATTAATAAATAGCTCAAATATACTGTCTAAAGGATCTAAATTAATTTTGCACTCTATTTTATTTAATTTAAAAAGAGCAGCTAAAGAATCTTCACTTTTCTTTAAGTAAAATGATCAAATTACATCAACTAACGTGACAACATTTTACAATGATATCTTTATAATCTATGTAAGCTTTTTTTATAATTTTTCTCCGAAATATCACTAATTCAACTCATGGTTATCTTAAACATTTTTGAATATTAATAAGCGAAAATAATTTGAAAATGAAATCTAATTTACTATTCAGATGTTATGCACAGCATTTTTTTTTTACAATCAGCGACTAAAATTTCGATATTTTCCTTATTTAAATAATCAGCATGATAAGCAGCGTTTTCATTAACATTTATACGTTCATTAATTATTGCTTTTTTTTAAGACGTTTCGAGTTAAATTTGTTTAGCGTTTTTGACATTAAATTCTGTTATTTAATTCTGTTTCCTGTTCATACTTACAGAAAACAATTTTAATTTAAAAAAGAAGACGTATTTCTATTATTCGTATTTTCTCAAAATTCGTGTGATATGTAATGCTTGAGGACACATTTTAGAAAAAAAAATTCAAATATAAAAGAATGATAGGATTCATTCAGCATCTAAAAGAATTCTCAATGACAAGAATATAATATTTAATTGCTTTTGTTAATATTTTTATTTAAATTTTTTTCTAACGGTGGGCATTGTTTAACTAACCCTTCGCCACAACAGGGACAGGAACTTATACTCATTTTTCGTCACTTGGTGGACACCTGAGAACCAGTTTGTTTGTCGCTCAACGGTCATTTTTTACACACGAAGGCTAATTAGACCGGAACCTATGGTTTAAAGTGGATTCTGAACCACTACAAACATCCAAGGTGGGATTCGAACCCACGAACTGTTGAATCGAAGGCAAGAGCGCTAACCATTCGGCTGCCATCTCAGCCACTTGTGAACCAGGCCACGGATGAGAGTAGCATTACCCACGTCACTCCACCACAAACTCATTTATAGGATGGGTCACATTCATTCACCATCTCATCAGAAAGGACAAGGAAACAAGGAGAGAGAGAGAGAGAGAAAGGAACATATATACCTGAACTGGGATTCGAACATAGGACTAATCGCTTAGGAGAGCTAACCACTGAGCCTTCGGTTAGGATGTAAAACATAAAATCATTAATTTTAAATTTCCACAGAACTCAGTTTATATATCTTATTTATAAAAAAAGGTTGACATATTTTTGTTTCTTTTTCACAGTTTTATTTTAAAATTTGATAAATGAAACACAAGTTTGCAGTAAAAAGCTAATTTCACTGTGACTTATAGTATAAAGTAGAATCTAAACCCTTAGAAATATTCAGGGTCGAGGTAGGAGTGAAGCCAATTAGCTACTGAATTGAAAGCCAGATTAATGAAGATATTGGAGCTGTTCTGAATGTTGTCAGAAAAATATTTATAAAAAATTGTTCTTTCGGCATCGGGCCTTATACTTTCATTTATTTTTAGAGATCAATAAATAAATAAATACATTTCCCCGTTATTAATCTCAAAATTTGCAGACATGAATGATAATTTAATTGAAGCAAAAAATTCAATCTGTATTTAAATATTTCTACAAGCAGCTGATCGATGGCGGAGAGGTTAGCGTCCCTAACTTCGAAGCATTAAGTCCCAGGTTCGAATCCTGGTTCAAGCATGAATGTTTCTTTCTCTCTTTGTGTTTGTCTTTCTCTATTACTTCACTTTCAGGACGAAGATGACACACTTACTGGGTGTGTCATCCCCACAATATGATAAGCCATCACTTGGCCTATTATAGAGCTGAACAGGGAAAAGACCTAAGGGGAGCCTGGTACCAGAAAAAAAAATCTATGAAAGCATTTAGGTCTAAAACAGGAAAAGCATGCTGCTGCTGGGAAAGCCAAAGCTCTGTAGTAGCTCGAGCTATTACAGAGGGTGTTAACACATTTTTAGAACGATTTCGATAAAGAATTGCAAAAAGTAAATGTTTTAGAATAAAAATTTCTGGTAACAGATTATTATTTGAAATGAGATATCTTGTCTGCTACGTTTAAATTTATTGTTATTTCAAAATGTCACATATAAACATGCTGTGAACTGAAGGATATGTTTCTGCGCTTTCCGAAGATAAACGTTCTTATTCCAGAATTCAAAAACGTTGTGAAATGCATGGTATTAAAATTTTTAAGTGCAAAATCAGCAATATTATTAATCGGACAGGTAAAAACTGTCAATCATTATTTCTACATAGAAAGAAGACTCTGAACGAATATCCTTAAAAGGTACGTACTGTTTCAAATGTTTCTAAAGTGAAGTCGCTGGTAACAAGAGAAAATCCGGCAACACAGAAATCAATTGCAAAGTCTTTAGATGCATCTGTAGCAACAATAAATAAAATAATAAACCAGTATTTACAACTTAAAAATGCTAAAAAACATATTGTTCATCAGCATTTGCCAAGACATGTAGTTCAACGCAAAAAATTTTGTAGAATCGTGTATGAAAACCACTTAGCAGGAGACAAATGGAAAACCATTGTGACCCTTGATGAAGTATGGATTTACATTAATGACTGTAACAAAAAAAAGGTCTTTTTACTATAGAAAATGAGGAGAAAAAAATGTACAAACCCGTTTCCGTCAATGTAAAGAAAGTTTCAGTAAGGGGTTTATAACTGTCGCAGGTTTTTCCTACAATGGGAAATTAAAAATAAGAAGAGTTGAAAGAAATGTTAAAATCAACTCATCGTACTATCAGGAGAAGGTTTTTACTTCCAATATTTACAAAAAAAATTCCACTTCTTTATCCCAATGACTTTCAAAGAGAGAAACTTCATCAAGACAAAGATATAAGTCATATTTCGAAAACTACCACAGTATTCCTTGAAAAAATGATGACTAATACAGGTATTGCATGTATACATTTTCAACATATCCCTGCAAAGTCTCCTGACGTTTCACCTATGGACTATTGTACCTTTGTTATGTTAAAAAAGGCTCTCTCTAAACGCAAACACACCACGATATATGGACTCTGGAAAGTAGTGGAAGAGGAATGGAAAGCAATACCCCTGAAAATATTGCGAAAAGCTTTTCTATCATGGAAATCATGATGCAGACTTATAGTTCAGAAAAAAGGCTATCAGATCGAACTTTTAAAAAAATAATCTTTACATTTTAAACATTAATTAAGCGTAATTAAACGGTTGCGAAATCGTTCTAAAAATGTGTTAATACCCTCTATTGTTTATATAAGGGATAAGTAAACCACAAATTAATTTTTCGTTCAATAAATATAATTTTCCCACACGAACGATTAGTTAATAGACTCAAAATATTTAATATGGATTAAAAAATATTTCAAACATCTAAGTTTAAGGTATAAAAGGAGCCATCCATCAATTAAAGGGAAAACCAAAGTGCTAATCATAGAGTCATTAGTTCACTTGAAAAAATAGTAAAGGTTGAACAGCTTTGTCGTACAATGAATACATTTTGTCCACCATAAACTAACTTGATAGAAGCCAACTATTTATATAAAAGGATTCAATTATTACTACAAGTATCCCTAATTAAAGAAAAGAAGAGTCCTTCAACTGTATAATTCAAGACCAAACGGTTATCGTCAAATCACCAGTCCAAAGAAAAGACAAGTCAATGCTAAATTAGTTTCTCACTCAATGAATGCACATTGTGCACATGAAAACTAATTTAATATAAACCAACCATTAAATACGGACTTAAAAACTTGCATCCATGTCTAAGGTGTGAGAGGCATCCTGCAGCTGTTGAACAGATAACCAAAGATCTCAGAAATCAGTTCATGGAACAGACGAGTAAAGGTTAAATAAGTTTGTCACTCAACAGAGGCATTTTGCAAAGACAAATTCTGATTTGTTTGGGAACAATAATTTAATACTGCCTCAAAAATATTACAAACTACTATACTTAATGTGAGTTAAAAGCCTACCATTTGTTGAAATGTAGACCTAAGCTCTAACCTAAGATTAATCATGTCTTCAAACAAAAAGAAAATGGGATATAGTTTTATCTAGCTCAATGAACATATTTTTCATAAGGGGTAGTTTGATGGGGACTAAATATTGAACATGGATTTAAAAATACTACAAATATCCCTTTTGAAGATGAGGCGCATGTCCACAAGCTGTGCTCAGAACAAAAACACTTGACCGAGGTATTTCACAGATGTATATGTCTAAAAAGTGTATACTTCTGATTCTCTTTTATGTATTTCCTTCAAACTGAAATAAAATTGAAAAAAAGCACTTTATTTTTTAAGGAGACAAATAATTTATTATTATTTTTAAATAAATCCCATAAAATATGTATGTTGATGAGCAATATTCACCTTTACTATTTTATAACATTTTATTTATGAATTATTTAAGAGAAGAGAAGGTACTATTAATTTTTAAAACTTTTATGCGGTTTTTCCTCTAGAAAAGTTTGATTACACAGGTAGTGCACCAGTGTATCGCCCCAATAGCACCATATTATGCTAATCAACATATGTTGTTTGCATTTCCTTCAAAATATCCAAATTAGGAAATATTGCTGTAAATTTAAACAACCATCGATTTTATGTAGTCCTGTTATTTTCTTCAGTAAGAAAGTCTGAATAAAATCCTTTTTTCTGGTCATATTTTAAAAGTTTAAAAACAAATAGCGTCTGTTTTCACATCATTTTACAATTCATGTCATGTTATCTTCATCACAAGGGCAATTGGAGTTAAATTTTTAATTTGAATCTTGAGGTTAACTGCAAGGCTTAAAGATCTGTTTTTCAAAATTTTTATTATAAATTCAAATTATCTTAGCGAAAAACAAATGTTTACTTTATAGAAAATAGTGAAAAGATTTTTAAAAAGTGGTTTTAATTCCGTCGTTCAAGTATGTTTGGATAATGATTTCTTAGATTTTACCATGGTTTGAGTCGCAATTAATTTGAACTCACTTTGGTTGTTTTTTTTTTCTTAGTTTTAATATCATAGTATTATCATTACATGGAAATTCCAGGTAGGTTTATGAGGGAGATGCATAATATTTTAAAATATTTATTTTTTGAAATTATTTAGGCGTGTTAGCTTAATGACTTTTCCTCATTTTGCTTTTAAGATAAAATTTTATCGTAAACTAGCTGGATGAACCCTTTTGATTTCGCAATCTGTACCTTTCATTGGTAAGTATGCCTAACTATATTTTAATAAAAGTAATATTTAAAAAATAGCAATATATTTTCTATTTTTTAATGATATTTACTATTTACTTAATTTTGTTCAAAACCTTGTTTAGCACCACGTAATGACGTCTTACGTGTGCATCAGCTAAAAACAGATAGAATGAGGTGTGTGAAACGCTTAAAAGCTTGTTTTAGTTGAGAAATTGTTAAATATTAAATTTAAGATTGCTTTCGTCCGTCGTCCAATACATTCCTGATAGATGGTTTATTTGAAAAAGCGTAAACACGATGTTTTAATGGATTGAAAGAATATTTTTGAAGAAACTGAAGAAAAATATAAAGCCCGTTATTTATTTTTAAATATTAATGATATTTCTCATTTACGGAATGCATAAAGATGTGGGAATTTAACATCACACATATTTTTTCTTTACCTTCAGTGGCTAGAGACAGATCCTAATCGTAAAAGAGGGTAGAAGAACAGCTACCGTTCTACAAGCAATCAGATTTATCAGATTTTATTTATGTGTGTTCAATTTTATAAAAAAATTACACCACAGTATACATATATATATATATATATATATATATATATATATATAAGAAATTTTACAGTAAGTTCAAACAAATTAACATTAATTATGTATTAAACTAATTACAAATACTGCAATCAAAATTCAAAATGAAAATTAGACTACATTTTAAGTTTTTCTCATACCAAAATATTTTATATAATTTGCCTTCTATTTCTTAATCTTTCACAAATTGGACAAAAAAATATCGTGGACGAAAACACAATAAGAAATTTGTTAATATGTATGGTATTTTGCAAAATCATTAATGTTAAATTTTTTACTGAGACCTACAGCTAGAAGGACACATTAAAGCTACATGATAATAAATGCATTTTAAGCTCTAATTAAGTTAGGAACTTAAAAAGCAAACATAAAGAAGGCAAACTATAAAATAAAGCAAGCATTAAAAAGAAAAGGCAGAACTTGCCTTAAATCTTTTTCTACTTTTCTTTATTAATAAGAAAAACACACACCAAAAATAACATTTATGACTGAAGTTACAGTTACAGTAAATGTTAAAGTACGAAATTATGCAATTTAAAGCTTTTTAAAGAGTAAATATTTAAAAATAATATAACAAATAGCGTCTTTAAAAACAATTTTGAAAACGAAATGAAGCTTTACATATAGATTAACTAAAAACAAATAAAACGAGTTGTAGAAGACTTAAAAACTCCCCTAAGTAACGAAATAATTAAATGTTGAATTCGGGATATTTTCATCCACATTCCAATGCATTTTCTATTGACGGCGTATTGGGAAAGGCGAAAACATGTTCGATGCAGAAGGTCACATTAATGCTTTTTGAAACATTGAAAAATAATGTATATATATATATATATATATATATATAAAACAAAATATTTCTAAACATATATTCTAAAACAATATATATATATATATATATATTGTTTTAGAAAATTACACTGTAGAAAATATAGAAAGAAAAGAGGATCCATTGTCGTTCCTATTTTTTTTTTTACCATTACTCGGAGTGGTTACGATTCTAAAAGACAGGAAATAACCACACTCTTGAAACAAGCAGTTTCCAAACTGTGTTTCATCGTTTAAATTAATTACATCGCGGCATAAGCAAATTTACGGTGAGTTCGAATCAGCGTTATTTACACTTAAATTAATTACTAACGTGGTACTTCAAACTTTGAAATGGAACAAAATACATATTTATAGTTAATCATTGGCCAGATGAATGTTCTATTACATTTTATGCTTCAGTTCTCAACTCATTTCAAGAAAGATATTCGGTGGACAAACAAAATAAATATTTCATTCGCATAGATATTGCCTATAAAGTTCAACGTACTTAAGATGAAAGAGTGCTCACTATTCTCTGCAGTGAAACTAAAATATTTAACTTACATGATTTGAAGTTTTATATTTCGTAGTTATATATAATTATTAAAGTATATCTGAAGCATCATAATCACAACGAGGTGAAGGTGAAAGATACTTGTATGGTAGGATGATGAGAAAAAGCTAAGTATTTATTTACGGCAAAGGAAATAATGATGAGTTAAGGACAAATAACTTGATTATTTTTTCCTCAAAAAAAAATGGGCTTACATATGTTCTGTGTATAAGTTTTTCTCATATATACATTTATTATATTTACCACTATATAAAAAGTTGCCATAGATATGAGAAAAGATTATACAAGATATATATATATATATATATATATATATATATATATATATATATATATATATATATATATATATATATATATATATATATATATATATATATGTATATATATATATATATTATTTTATCAAAAGAAGAAAATGATGCTTAAGATAATAATTTTATCTATATAATACTTTAACTTACCTAAGGGTTGCAAGTGTGATTTCATAAGTGGCGATGCAATTGTATTGCGACAAAGAGCAACCGCTGCAGAAGCATTGTACCTGCTCAAACTTGCTGTCTTTTATATAGATGTTGATCTGAATGGAATGCACTTGATTTCACTTTAAGTCTAGCTGTAATTTAATTTTGATAATAATTTGAAATTTACACTGAAGAAATATGCCATAAATAAATTTAAAATAAATGAGAGGAATAATCTTACTTTTGGGTTGTGATCTAGATAAAAACTCTTCAATCAATTATAGATGCAGGTTTGAAACAATTTAAGATATATTTATTAAAAAAATCAGAGTGACTTGCGAATTAATAATCAATATTTTTTATGATTTTTAAGAAATCCATTATATTTAAGATAATTATTAAAACGAAATTTAAAATTTAACTATTTGCTTGAAAAATAAACTAATTTTTATCGAAATAACCTCAAACGCGTTATAAATTTTAAGTTTTTAATTCATAAAAATGTTTCTTTAAACATAAATTAAACAAAGCGTTTTTGAAATTATATCTGAGTTTTTAATGTTAATTGAGTTTTTAAGATTTTAATGTATTTACAAAGTTTCTAATAAACTTTTTAATGTTTTCATTAGAATTTGAAGTACTCTAAAATCGACAGTGGTACATGGCATACATCAGGATCATGTGTCAGAGTTCAAATGTAAGGCAAATTTGACACGATGTGGGTGTCGAAAATGACACGCATATCATGTCAAATTTTAAGAATATAAGTGAGCAATATTACTACTTTGAAACAAAAATGGAAATCTTATGCATTGAATATGCAAGCGTATATAGGTGTGTGGGTAGAACAAGTGAAGGTACACTTTATATGCGTACATAATGGTATCCATATTGCTTTTACTCGCACGAAACCACAAAAAAAAAACTCGCTAAATTTTTGGTCATTTTTTCCCTGTAAAGATCAATTAAGCTCAGGCTTAAACAGTAAAAATGAGGGACTAAAAATATTTAGATCATAGAATACCATGGGGATTCATTAAGAGGTTAAATGTTGGACAATTAAAAATCAAGTTATCTTGATAATTCAATATAATCTCAGCTTATGTAAACCATTTTAGGATACCAAGAAATTTTTCACGATTTCTTTCAAGGCAACAATTTCCAAAGTACACCACTACTTATCCATCATAGCGAAGTACTATAAGTTTATTACAACATTTCAACTTTCTCATATATTCTATGCAGCCATGCAGAGTGAACTTCAAGAGTTACTATTTTTAGAAGGCTTTATGGCAGAGTGTCGTTCGCAGATAGATCTGCTGTTAGCGTCCCATTGGCTTTTACGAACAGGAGAGTTTGTTTAGCGTGGAGAGGAGTTAATAAATATGTATACAGGATCAATATTTCTTATTTCCCTTTACTGATAATTTCTGTTGAGTCAAAGCACCGATTTTTGGTTCAGGGAAACAAGATGTTGGATGGACGCACAATACTCCTTATCTTTGAAGGAGGTGAAAAGTATAAAAATGCTTGCGGTCTTGGATCCTTTTGTTTGATTCTCAGAAGGCAATTTATTAGTTTTTATTTCAGTGTAGAACTACGAGTGGTGCCATAAAGATAATCAGTAACGGTTTTCTGGAAAGTGAAGATACTCTGGATGGATAATATTCATAAACTGACACATTTTCAATATAATATTTCTATTTGACGACTATATATGTAAGAGGGCATTATATACCTTATTAACCTATTTTTCCCAACTGTATTTCCAGTGTTTCACATATTTCGGCTCAATGCAAGTTACACGTGATCATTAAAGTTGACGGTTATAATTTTATATTAAATCAATCAATGCTCAAATCAAATTTCATCAAAATGTGATTAATAGTTTGAATAGTTTGAAAATAACTGACTAAATTTCTGAAAATTTTCTTAACTTAGTGCACTAGTGCAGGAGTCAAATGGTTATAGGTAGAGCAAATTCGAGTGAAAATTACGAAATTGAACTTTTTGTAAGAACATATCTATTTTTAGAACATGAAAATAAACTCTAGAAATAAATTATAGACAAAAGAACTCAAAAATAAAAATAAGATTAAGATTAAATTTTTGAAGTACTAGTTTTAGAAACAAGAATATTGAACTTATAAATCTGCATCATATTTAGAAATTTATTTTAATTTTTCCCAAGGTTTCTTATATTTTTCTCATTTATTTGTTCTACTTTGTTTTTAAACAGGCATAAAAAATGTCACTTTATATTTTAGTTCTAAAAAAGAACAATTTCTTTCTGAGTTCTAGCTTAAATTTAAAGATTTGGTTAATTTAAATTTTGAATATCACATTATATAATGTAACTAATTTAAAGTGGTGTATCTTTTTCTTATTTTATAATTTTTGCTTAAATACTATAATTTTATTCCACTTTTTTATTTTTTAACTCCTATCTTTTATTAACTAAAACACAACATCATATATTTTATATATGATTACTTTTCTCTTACGGACTGTTTTTCTACACGAAAGCATATACAAACAGGATCTATTCCGTAAAGTAAACTCCAAACTCCTGCAAACAGCCATGTTCTTGAGTGGTGTAGCATTCACTTAACGCTGTAATCTAGCCACACTAACTGTTGAAGAGAAGGCCAGCGCCCGAACCACTCAACTGCGGGCTCAGCTTACTTTCTGTGTGAAAAGATTTGTACTTGAAGAGTTTTGTTATGATTCGTTGGAGAGAGATGTGAGATGAATATTTCAAATATTGTGAAACTGTTCTATAATTATTAATATAACACCCACACAACTATCAGTTAATCATATTCTTAATAATTATACCCGTGAAAAGTGTCTCGAGTTTAATTGAATTTAGTAATCCCTATAATTCTGCCATCAAATTATTCTACCTTATAATATGTGAATACGAAAACTAGAAATTAGTCTCGCAAATTCGTGTTTGAAATCATCAGAACATTTCGTGATAAATTAACGGGGTTGAAATGATAAACTCTTATATATTAAATTCTATTCAATCACCTCTGAAATTTTTATTAATTCTTTAAATTGATTAAAATGTGTTTTGATCTAATTTGTTTACATGAAAATACTTTTAACAAATTAATTATTAAAACTATGAAAATAATTAAATCAAGTTTCTTGCCATGAATAGTTTTTTAGCTTCTTTAGATATTTCTCTTTATAATTTTGTAAAGTTAGATAATTAGATGTTTTTCTTAGACAATAAATTCCACTTTTTGATATATGTTTTTATTTTATTATTTGAACAAAAATATTTTTAACAGATTAACTAAAAAAAATTATAGCTAGTCTAGACATGGTTACTTTTTTCTTTTTTTAAATGTTCGTTTTCCTACTTTTGTAAATGTGAATGATTGTAAGCTAATTTTTTTATGTATTTTAGTTATGTATTTTCCACTTAGTGTTTACTTTTGAAATTTACCCAAATCTCTTAATATATATAAGTATTTTTCTTTTAATTTATTTGAATAAAAGTATTTTCAACGGATAAAGAAGAATAAAATTCCAGAATAATTATAACAAAATTCCCTGTCACACATATTTTCTTTCTCTAGATATTTGCCTTTATAATTTTGTAAAGTTATACAGTTACACGTTTTTTGTTCTAATTAAATTAAAGAGTATTCTCAATTTTTCAAGATATTTTGCTCTTTCAATCTAAGCATCGAAAATTCTATTTCTTAACTGATTCAGTTCTAAATAAATAACAGATTTATACAAATAACATTACAAAGTACAATTACGTTCATTTTAAAGTAGTTAGGGAATACTACGTCATTGTAATAATGAAAATTTCATTGTAACAATGAATTTTTTTCATTATTTCATTAATTTCAAATAGGAGTATTTACAGGGTGACTCAAAATAAAGTGCAAATACTTTTTGAGTTTATATTTTTATAGTAATTATAAATATTTTAAATTAGAATACTGTCTCTCTCTCTCTCTCTCTCTGATAATTAATATGAAAAAGAAAGTATAATAGATAATTAAATAGGAATATTTAAATCTAACTTTTGAAAAGTCAAATATGTGCTTTAAGAAATGGGTAGTAAAAATTTAATTTAAAAATTTGAAATTGTAAGGAAACTACTTTATCAAACTTCAAAGCGGTAACAAGAATTTAGGTGTCATGGTATGATATCAAGATCAATAATCAAATCGAACTCAGGCTGTCATGGAATTAGATATTGAAATGTTATATGCGCGAGTTAATAGTTAATTCTTGTATTCTGTCCCTATGTATAAATTTGCAGCTATTCTTACATTATCCTGTACTATTGAGGACATTATTATAAATCCTTTTTAGAGCTAGTTGGCGTTGTGTTTATTCCAAGAATGCGTAAGTATCTTTTTCCTAAACTTTCTTTAGACTTCTTTATTACTTTAAGATCTAGCTGTGTTTCAGAATTTTAAAGCGTTTTTATTCCAATAAGATGTTTTGATTATGAATTTTCATAAATATAAATCAAAAAGTTATTGGCAGTATCGTAAAGAAACTACCATTTGATACTGGGGCAACTTTCTGGAAAATGTGTAAACTTAAAGCTCATACAATAATCATCCATCAAAATTAATTAAGTAAAAAATTCGTAAAAAACCTACAAAATTTTTCCTTTTAGCTATATTATGGATAAAAATAACTATGAATTTCAGTTTTTTGAAAACTTTGATTTTAAATATTCCTAGAAAACGTTGACTTCATAAATGTACGAGTTAAGGCTAAATAGAAAAAAATCATGGGTTCAAATACATTTTTAAAGTAGAAGCATTTGGTGGTTCAAAGCTAATAAATAATAGGAAATTTCAAATAGTATACTTTAATTTTCATTAACATTAAAGCTAAAAAGTTATACTTGTATAAAATATATCTGAAATTTCCTAAATATTTTTATTCAACAGAAGACATCACGTGCAAGTATATAATCCTATTTTAACTAGAACTAATTGTATGCAACAAAATAAAATGGATACAAAAAAATAAATATTTAAATAAACGAATTAGTGCTTCTTCAATAATCTTTTTCTAATAAAAATAGTTTCAGTATTCCGTATTTTTCCTTACAAAGGGGAATATTGAAAGGAAAATCGGAATATAATTTCGGAAAATAAAAGAATATGTTTACCTTTCATAAGCAATTTGCAAAAGATGACCGATAAAAATAAAATGTCTTAAGATATAATTATTTTTAGATTTAAAGTCTAATTTTTTTCTAATCCTTTCATGTCTACGTTGTGCGAAAACATATATGATAAATATAAATAATATATATATTTATAAATATATGTGTGTGTATGTAGCTTAGATAATATGTATGAGTAATAGTATTTTTTTTAAAGAAATAAGGAACTGATATAAATTATATTTACAAAATTAATTGATCTGAATAATTTCGCTGTGGCTCTTATTTGCTGAAATATTCAGAAGTTAATTAAATACTAAAGACCATCATTAAAATGTAAAATAAACTTCTTAATTGGATTTTCACAACAATAAATATATTTGATTCGCTTTAAAATGATTTTAGATGTCATTAAAATTCATGTACCTCATTAAAATTTTATTGAGTATTTTATATTTCTAAGAAGAGGCCACGTTTTCTAAACTTTTGATTACATGGAAATGGATTATGGAATTTGCTATTGTGAAATAACAAAAGCAGATGTTTTAAAATGTTCACGGGTTTCTTTGTGCGTCCTTGAAAATTAATTGTGATTCAAAAAATCCATATATATCGAAGTATTTTTATCATTAATAAAATGATATTAAAAAACAATTTACATAGTTAGTGAAATTTTGCTGCATAAAACCATTCAATTTTTCTCTAAATAATGAGCTCTTTTATTTGTTCCTTAACAAAATCAACTGATTGAATAAAAAGCGTAAACTGCTGGTTGTTTGTTTGCTTTTGTCTCTCTTTAAGCTTAAAGACAGAGGTTTGATTTTAATTGGAGTATACAAACAAAAGTGGCTTAAAAGCACGTTCAAAATATTTTAATTCATGGAAATAAACTGTAGTAAATTTCGTTTTGGCGAAACACTACTTTTCAGGAGTAATTGATAAACTTTATACACTGCGCTTTATTGTCATTCACAATTTTTATCAATGTTTAAACTATTAAAATTGAATTAATAATAATTATTCAGTAAAACTGCGTAGAGAAATACACTATTACTTAAGTAAAACAGTTTATATGACTTTTATTAGAGTATAATTTCAAATTAATTCAAATATGTTTAAAATAACGTTTTACTGAAGCACGATTAGTTTCATCTTTTAAACAATTGAAAATATTTATTGCAGCAAGAATATAAAACTGTGTGATACTTGGTTAATATTTAAACACAAAATAGGGTCTCATTAACAGGGAAATATTTCCTTTATTTCTGACTCAAAAAGTAGCATTTTCAAAACATGACTTATTTTCAAAATATGGATGGTTAAACCATTTTCTACGCCGTAGAAATAATAAAAAAATTGAAAAAAAAACGATGACATAAGCTTATTTCTTTGAACTCTTTTTGTTTGTTTTTAAATAGTACTGGGTGTTTTAGTTGTATGTTAATATGCTATTAAAACATTATTGGGAACACATTCAGTTATTAAATGCATCCTCGAAATTTTTGTTGATGAAAATTGATTTATTTGTGTGTATTAAAAATTTTGTAACAAATTATTATTTCAGAATTATGACTGAAAGATGAACTTCATTTTTATGTTGTAAGTCTATTGATTTTTTTATTTCATTTTTTATTACTATCATCTTTGACAATTATTAATAGAATTTTAACACTTTTCCCTTTTTTCAAATGTCACTTATATTACAAATTTTCTACAATATACAAACTTCTGAGTAAATATTCTGACAAAGATAATATTGATAAGAAAAGAAATTATTTTATAAGAAGGAAAACAAGGGTATATATATATATATATATATATATATATATATATATATATATATATATATATATATATATATATATATATATATATATATATATATATATATATTAACACAATATCTCTTAAATTCAAAAGCACTTACTAATTGAAGACACACACACACACACAATAAATGTTAATAAACTACACAAAAATTAATATTGCCTAAATCATATTATACACAATGTTTTAGATGCAAAGACATATTTTTCATACATTATTTGTCAAAAGTGTTGTGTACTCCGATATTTTATAAGAATTCCCCACCCACGCAAAACTCTTTCAATTTTTCCTTTTGTAATCTAGTTCGTTACGGTTTAAAATATAATAAAACATGTAATTCTTCTTTTACAGTTAAAACTTTAAATTTTTATGATTTTTAAAGCAAATAAGTTACATTTTGAGACATTTTTTATTGTTAAGTTATTGTCACAAAATTTTGAAAAGTGATTAAAAATATTGTGCCATTTAATCACAAATTTGTGCTTTAAAACAAAATTTATTTCAAATTTAAAAAGATTTGAATTTGCTTCTAAATTAAGTTCAAATTTAATGAATAGCTAATTATTCAATGCGCATTTGCGCAGGCAACGTTTAACAGCTTTCTTCTTATGCAATTAAAAATATAAATGTTAAAAAATAGGATTTATAAATTCAAGTCCGTGAAGAGAAAATATATCTATTTTTAACATTTACTTAGAATTGTTATCCAAGTTAAGAATAACTGATTTTATGAACTTTATTTGCAAATTAAGATTAATTCATAAAATAAGGCATACTATTCTGCTTAGAATGTTTAAAAATTGTTATCCGTAAATTGTAAATATTCATAAAAATAATTAGGTGACATGTACTTCATTTTTAAATGTTATTGTCTAGTATTACTTTTATGTTATCCTTTCATTTCTAAAATAATGTACTGTCACATTGCATCAAAAAAGTCATACTTTCAGTTACTTTGAGACATTGAAAATCTAGAACTTACTTTGGCTTATCAATAACTTATTTTCTTTTTGTGTGATCTAGGTACATTAAAAGCTAAATTTTAATTAATTCACGTATCACCATCAAAGGTTCTAATCCAAAGAATTGATATTTTTTTAGTTTGTGAATTTTTGTAATTTAATGAATTAAAACAAGTGTGCGTTTTTTGTTCGCAATTCAATTTTTGATACTTAGTTCGAGATAAAGGAAAAAAGAGACCAACACGGATGCCATTTAAGAAAAAAACAAAAATTCAAATCTTGGGCAAAAATTTTAGACTCAAGATTTTGACCTTGACATAATTTTAGGAGTTAGATGAATATTTTTTATTAGAGTTATTTTATTTTTACAAGCCAAACTTCTCTACATTACTGAATAAAAATATTAAATATGTTCTAAAGTCAAGCATATTTCCTTGACTGTCTATAATTATTAGTTATATGCATCACTTTTATCTGACAATGTTCATAGTTTTTTATTAATTAAAAAAAATTCTACCTCACAAGCCGGAAAAAGTCTTAGAATTCCTTTCTGTAACCAAAGAAGTTTTTTCGACTGGTTTTGCTGAGTAAAAACGAGTTTCTTGTTTTCAAGAATTTTATAATTACGTTGTTTAAGAAGCGGAATTCTTGGAATGCATAGCTTTGAATTTCAAAAAAATCTTGAAGTTAAACAAAATGGAATTTTATTTAGTCGTGTAAAACCGTTTAAAATACAAAATTGGTCATTATTTCTTTTAGCAATTTAAATAAATACTAATCAATTATCGAATTGATTTTAGCAATAAGAAGGCAGCAATTCGAGGTAATGTAATCATAAATTTTTTCTCTAATGGGGACTATTCTATTCTTTCGTTTAAGTATGTGTTAATGGTTAAAGTATAATGGTTAATAGAGCATACCAATATAAATAGTAAAAAAGTAAAAATTTAATTTACTTTGCAATCGGATATTTCAATGAAGCTTATCAACTACTATCATAAAATTACCCAAAATAAATGGAAAGCCAAAAAGAGAATGATCGCGCGCGCACGCACACACACACACACCTTTGAGTGCGATCATTCCTAATTCCACTAGCATCAAAGCCCTGGCAACGAAATCTTAATTCTTGACACAGCTCTGCTGAACGTATATGGATTTAATTTGAAAGGTCTATGAAGCACTTGAGTCTTTAACTAATGGTGTGGCCACTTAGACTGGCTTAGAATTTACCTTAAACTGAAGGTGCTGATCCACTTACCCATTGCGTAGAGAAAAATATCAATAGAGCGACTATAGACCAAAAAAAAAAAAACTTTTGTTCAGTAAATTTGATGACTTTTAACTGTCAATTAAAATGTTAATCATATTCAATAAAAACTATTTGTAGTTGTTTAGAATTTACTTTTTTTTTAAATTTTCAAATTTCTGGTCTAATACCCCTCATTTATAGAAAATTGACAATAAAACGACAGACATTTATTCAGAAATTCTATGACCTAATTTTTAAACTAAAAAAAAAAAAAAAAAAAAAAAAAAAATTAAAATGTCACTCTAATTAACTACTTGTCTAGGTATTTGTAGAAGTTATTTTAAACTATAACTCTTGATTCAGTTAACCCTCATGTACAAAAAAGTAGTAGTAGAGTGATAAATAAACATCACATTTGTTCAGTAAATTCTATAAACTAAATTTTCAAAGATCAGGTAAAAATTTTCATCTTATCAAATTGGAAATATCAATATTTATTTTTCAATTGATTTCTTTCTTAAAGAAAAATTTATGATGTAAATAATTTCATTAATTTTTAAAACTGATAGAAATGAGAGAAATCACCAATTTTGATTTTATAAAATCCTTTGAAAATTTTGAAAAAAATTTTAGATATCCTGAAAAGATGAATTAAATATTTGTTTGATTTATAATATTTTGAGTGGATGATTGAAAATCCAGCTTTAAATATCGCTTATTTCTGAACACCTTATTGAAAGAAAACTTACTGAACTGCAAAAAGATTTTGAGTTACACTCAAAATTTAGAAACTCTTCAAAAAAATGTAGTAGCGAATAAAAAAAACTATTAATAATATCTCTTTACTAACAGTAACAAAGAAGTTAATTTCATATTTAGTAAACGTGGTTATTACGAGATAATTTTCCTCTTGCTGATAGCAGCTTAATTATATTAAGTATACTTTTGAATATTTATCATCCCAGCATACACCTTATCTTTTTAACTAGTTTAATTTTCAATGAGAAATATTTTCTACGCATTATTATATTAGTATTTCATCTGAGTTGGTTAGTTTTGTTATGTTTTGGGAAAAAGTAAAGAAGAAACTATTAATTTCCTTACAAATTATTATAATAAATACTATCCTTAATAGTATGAACCTCATATGCTCACTTGGATTATATTCAATTTATGATATTCAAATTCTTCATTCCAAAATATTATTGCAATTATTCTAATAGTTTTCAATTTAATATTTTCTGTTTGAAAAAAAACATCTATTTTCCTTAAAAAATTAAAAATATAATTAAAACAGCATGATTTTTTTTATTTATATAGCATTAATTATACTCAAGTTTTAAATATAATTTTTAACCTAATGTTTGTAAATCATTATCATTGATATATAATTTATTTATGAAAACCTTGCGGGTACATAAAAATTATGTAATGATACTCTCTCATAGCAGTATTTTTGTTACTTCTCTTGAACAAAAGAAAAGGTGGATAATTATTAATTTTTTTAAAAAAATTATACAACAAATAAAAATAGTGTGGTAAAATTTTTAAGCTATTGCGAATATGAGAGAGAAGTCCTAAATCTTATGTTGAATAAGTAACCATAATTATTAGGCTAATGAAGAAATTCGTTTTCTTGGGATATAGAACTGGCAAGACATTACCATATATTCTACATTGAGAAGAGACTCCCTTAAAATTCTATATAAAATCTCTTTTATTACAACGTATTCTACAGTGAGAGGAGATTCATTTAAACAAATTTTGTATGAAATCTCTTTCACATAATTCCTTATACTTCTGAGATATGGTTTCTTCAACCTTTGGTTATATTAGACTGCTATGTGAAGCAATCAAATCAGAGAGTACAACCACCCCTTCCTACAAACATCAGAGCTAAATGGTAATTGATGAAGTGCATCTGTGTGTGTGTGAGATTTGACTTTCAGTTCTCGGTCAAAAGGAGTAGAAAGTCCTTCAACCAAAAAGTTGAAACAAAAAGAGTTCATTTAAATTTTTTTCCTCCATTCCTGTCAGTCAGTCAACTGCCTGTATAGATGTACAGTGTTAATATTAATGCAAAAAATAGTAAACACGCTTAAGCAGTTTCCAGAATGATGGTTTTTATATGTTCTGAATTCATGTCTTTCTTGGTCTCCAGATTCCACCGTGCGTCTAGAAAAATATAAACACAGACTAATAGGTCTGTGATTATAATCTAAGGGATACGAGCAAAACATCTGTTCTCGTTGCAATTTTCAATTTCCTTACATTGCTCTAAAAGAGTGTTATGAAACCATTTTACACTTTAATGCTTAGTTTTTATGTAAAATAATGATTATTTTAATAGGTCTGTGTGTGTGATTATAATCTAAGCGATACAAACAAAACATCGATTCTGGTTAAAGTTTTCAATTTCCTTATACTGTTCTAAAAGAGTGACGTATTTTATGAAACCATTTTACGTTTTAATCTTTCGTTTTTAGGAAAAATCATGATTCTTCTAATGAGTGTTGTTAGGCAAGCAAATGAATTTCTAGAAAAGAAGAAAAGTATTTTTCTGAATTAGATATATCCTTAACTGAGAGTTAGTAATTAACTGACAGCCTAAAGATTTCGGTTAATTATCATTACTTTACTCATTAGCAAAGACTCATTAATTTAAAAGTGAATTTTGACCCCTTTCCCCCTGCTCCGGCAGGAAGTGCTTAGTCTTGGAAAGCTGAAAAACTAAATTTTGAAAGATTTTAATCAGTTAGCAATTGTCATAAAACCAATATAGCTTCTGCTATTAAAAAAGAATGAATTATAATTTTCATTAATCATAATTTATATTCAATCAATTGCAACTTAAATTTAGATAGAAAAATAATTTCTAGTGATTATATTTAGGAATAATTTGAATCTGTTTCATATTTTTGCTAATAGTTGTCTGTATATTATTTACTATGCTAAGCAGTAAATATGCAGCTTTATTTATGTTTTTTACAAAAAGTTGCCCTGTATTCATTGTGATAAAAATACATTTTTCAGAGAATTGCAGCTTTTATAACCTCTACAGGTTGAGCCGCTTAAGTTACCCTAGAGTAAATCTGTATTCTTGAACAAATAATATTTTAATTCAAGTAATTGTTTTGGAAAACGCTGAATCAAGCTTCTGTTTTATTTAAATTATAAATTATTGGTAAGTCATTCCATAATATTTATTGATAAATTTTATATCATATTCGATATTTTATATTTACACCATGGTCAAAAAAGAGTGATTGAAAGTATAAGCTATTATTATGGAAAAAGATAACATGCAAGAATACGAACCTTATATTTTAAATAAAGGTATGAAAATCATTTTGCATTCTCTCTCTCTCTCTCTCTCTCACTGGCACGAGAGCCCATATGGGGTCAAGACCTACAATACTAACCATGTCTATTACGTTGGCCGAGACCCCGTGTTGCGTTGCATGTTTAGTTGTCAGCCTAACACAAAACCTCCAAGCATGTTTGGAATTTAGTTTTATCGACTCACTGAAGAGATGAAAGGCTGAGTCAACCTTGTCCATTCCGAAAATCAAACGTCAGACCTGTGTTTTGGAAGCTTGAAACTCTACCACTCACCACCTGGCTTCATTTAATAACAGGCTGCTTGAAATGTCTATCTTTCTCGACTATAATGTTAAAAAAAGTTCCGAAATTAGCTGTTAATTAGCGTGTAGTGTGTTGGAATCAAGTGCAACAATATCACTTCTGATGCCTAATTGCAATTTTCTCCCGTGAATTAGAGGCGACCTGTGAATTCCGTCATTGATATAACCCTACACGAAGTCGTACGGATCTAAAACTGGATTGTATGAGGCTCATTCTATTTATGAATTTTTCCTTTTTCCAATGCAATCAAACGTTTACCGAATGTCGTTCCAAGCCATATAACGATGTCATCAGTTATATAGTGATGAGACACATTAAACATGAATCAGAACCGTCCTGTCTTGTTGAGACTGCCAGATACTTTACTCCTGTCACCATAACGCTCATGAATATCAATTAGACTTCACTAAATTTTCTTTTCTTTACAAGCTGCAAACGGCATGCTTGTTGAACGGTGACATTTTTTCTATTACTTTCATAAAATTTTCTTACCATAAATAATCGTTTTTCCAAGGTCAATGATTCCACATTACTTATTATATATATTTCCGGTAATCAAGTATTTAAACAAAATGTCAACAAGTTATACTTATTTCCATACATTTGAAATCAGAAACTTAAAATATTTTCCGTCATGTTTTTGAACATCCCTTAAATTAATATTCATAAGTTTATGAAATGTAATTTGAGAACATTTGCATACAGTCACTTTCATGTATAGAATATAATTCACAATATTAATATCTTTCTTTATTCATTTTCAAAAGAGCGCTTTCAATATAAAGTGTATTACATAATTCATTAACAAACTATAAAAAAGATTATGTCGTTTACAAAATCATAGCAAGATTTTATTTTATGGATATGTTTATATTTCTTTCAATATTCACTATATATTTACTTTTAATTTCTATGTAATCTTTCTACGGTCTCTTTCACCAAACCTAATTAAAAATTCTGTGTATAAAATGTATGTTATTTTTCTTAAATAATTGTAGTAGGAATTATGATTTATATTGTAGAACAATTTTTGTCTATTCCTTCATAATTCCTGTTGTACACAAACGAAACACAGTATCTAATTGCAATAATCATTTGGTATAGTAACAGATGGTTTTAAGCTTTTCATGATAACTGGTGATTACATTTATTTAATTTGTGGCTGGTCTCCAAATTGCTCTCGTGACAGATCTTTCAATAAAAAATATAAAATAAAACACGCTTTTTAGTTCTCTGAAATTACGAAACAATTCTTGAACTAGCTATTCAATAAAACACGCAAAATTGAAAGTGTCAGAATGATTATCATGATACCATGTGTATATCGTCAACACATTTCAAAAATTCATAAAAACTAGTATGAAAAATGTTTCAAGAAGTTTTAAATATTTAAAATTCACATAAACACTCATTTCTTGAGTAGAAAGATTCACAGGGCAACAAGAAGCGTCAAAGCAACCATGTCGTAGGAAGTAATAAATCATAAAATAACATCTTCGCAGCATTATAAATATACATAAAGTCAAATCTCATTCAACGATTGGCTGTAAATAAGGGTTCGAAATTAATAGTTTTTGCATAGTTAGAGTCTGATGCTCTCCTACCAGAAATGCAACGCTTATTTTGAATAAAGTTAAGAGCTGAGAGCAGCTGTACAGAAATAATGAAACTTTTCGTGTGATTTTGGCTTAATTTATTAGTTTTTATTTTGAATATTATTTTATGCGTAGATCACGCTTTTAATTTGATACCAATTCATTAGTTGATTTGCAGAATGTTATTCACACACAATGGAAGTTTACTTATGAATTTCTAAACAACAATTAACTGGAACTTTATATTCGTATGACACATTCATCACATTTAAGTGGAAAACATAATATATTAAGTATTATTAAATAACCTTATATGCAATTATTAATAAGCAAGTTGTCAGTATTATAAAAGTTTATACAGAATTTAATATTTTTAAATTTCATATTTTTTATATATTAATATATTAAACTAAATGCTTTTACGTTTAAGCTTCTTATTTAAATTATTGGGAGTAAGTTGAAAAGTTAAATAGTAGTATCAGGGTTTGGAATCAATAAGTTTTGTAATTTGCTGTATAAAAATAAAATAGCACCCTTATTCCAAAAATTTAAAAATAAATTTCTTTTTGGAGTAAAAAGATTCCTTCATTTAATATAGGAATAAAACATAAAATAATATAACATATGTACATAATATTATGCACTGTTTTGGTTCATAACGCTCTTCTAAAAACATAAAAATCTCTTCTAAGAATTAAAAAGGTTGATTTATTAAATATAAATACAACGTTAAATGCGATATAATATGTCATAAAATCTTCCTAATTCTGGTATACAGAATGATATATAATTCAGAATTTATTTGCTTCGGTATGTATGATCAGAAAATTCGAGAACCTTTTCAGGAGAAGAAATAGCCTTAAATATAGGTTATTTCTTATTAAATAGCTAATCTAAAGCTGGGCAGAGATGATTAAAAAATTTATGAGGTTCAACAACCCTGCTCCGCTCATTAAATCACGAAACCCACCACTTGATAAGTACTTCAATAAATTACAAAAATTGCCGAGCAAGATAAGGAACCACATAGTGTGCAGTATATGGGCATAATTATCTTTAGTAGTTGCAAAGCTGGAATCAGCCTAAAAATGAACCTTATATTTGGACTAGGCTGCATTTTATGTTTTATTAATAAGCATAGAGTAAACATGATATGAGATGGAAAATTATGACGGAAATAAATTGATATTGCTCATATAATACTTCAAAAGGATTTTGTGTTTCTATCATATCCTCCAAAACATCTTTATGATACCAAACATAATTAAAATTGTTCTATATTAAAACTTAGTATAGTTCATGCCTAGATTTTACGAAATTACTTTTAACGGGAAACAGATTACTAATAAATGGAAATCTGTACATTTCAATTATAAGATCAAAATCAATGTTATAACTATAACAGCAAAAATCAATAAAAATGTAACAATATATATAATCAATTTCCATCGTAAAAGATGAAAGGGAATTTTCTAAAATAACTGACTTTGATTTCTTTCGTATTTGACCTATTGACTTGCAAAGATATTGAAACTTAACCGAGTGTTGTTATATTTACAATTATTTCTTATTATTAAGTATCTTAAAACAAATTAGCTAACTCTTTCAAAGGAAAATGCCGCCAAAAAGTAAAATTAACCATTAATAAAAAAATCACATATTTATTATGCAGACATCTGCTCATTGAAGCTGTGTTGAAATCGTCGTAATGTTTCACTGTGAATATCAATTAACTCATGATCTTAAAATCTCTTCAGATGGAAATGATTTGGGAAGTTATTTTTAATTCCCTTTCACACTCACCTAAATTCAATGAATATAATTGCTTTTAGCTGTCTTTTAAAATGAATAATTTGTAAAGCAATTTAAGTGAATGATTTAGTAATTACAGGTCACCTTCAATGCGGGATACTGATTAAAATTTCGTGTTTGTAAGACTTTCATTTGGGAATGTGCGAAGGGAAATTCATGGCTACTAGTCTTCGGTTTACTTTTCAAGAACATGTCTGAAAGGGATCAAAAGATTTTATCTTAAAATTTCACCAAACTTATCTTCAGTAGTTTGTTGAGATGAGTTAAATGAAAGCATCAATTTATGAACTAAATATTTAATTATCTAAGATAGAGAGAAATTATAAAATTTAACAGAAGCCTGAACAAAATTCGAGTTTAAAGAGTAATAGATGTAAAGAGTAATAGGCCTTTTTTTTTTTTTTTTGCAACATTTGGTGGTTGACAAATACCCTCGATTGCAAAAGCATTTTGCGCTATGTAAGGAATTAGATTCTAAAGTTTGTAAAGTAGCACAAAACTGAGTTTTGGTACAAATTTTAATCTTATATTTTATATTGTACATATATTTAATCTTATATTTTATATTGTTATATTATGAGATAAAATTAAAACATTTTTCTCAGTAATGTATTCATATTATGGCAAACATTACATAAAATGTTTATCTAAAATGTAACAAAAATTAAACAAAATACTTAATTTAAAGCTAATAGATTTTTATTCAAGAAAATGAAGTGCCATTGTAAATTCAAAATGAACATCAAACACCTTAATCCTATGTCCATTCATTCTATTAATGATCTATATCTATATTAATCCTGTGTTCATTCATTTTATATCTTTATTATCCATTCAATATCTTTATTAATTCTATTTTCATTCATTCTTTTAATGACAAGGCTGTCAGTAAAATTAGAAAAAGACGTGTACATATTAATTACCATGAAATATGTTTGTTGTTCAACACAATAAAGGGCTAATCTCGACAGCTTTATCGATCACAGTTTCCAGCGAAAAACATGTAGGAAGCATTCAAAGAAAAATTGTAATTTGTGAAAAAATAATGGTATATGCTATTTGTTTGGTTTTGTTCAAAATGCTATTTTGCGGAATAAAATAAAGTTTCAACATAGATCAGCTGAAAACAAATTGAATGCAATGCGAAACGGAAAAAAAGCTTCTTTTAAAGTAACGAAGTTATTAAATAGTAAAAGCAGGATTTCTTGTTTCATCCACTTTCCAAAACGTTCCCCATCGGTGGCCTGTTGGAAAAAGTGTAAAATGGTTCGCTGCAAAAGGTGAAAACAATACTATTTCAAAAATAGAATGTATAGCAATTATTAATATTCTTTAAGAAAATACCTTTTTGGAAGACAGAAAGAAGGCGTGCATGACTCCATTAACGTTATTTCTGTAACCCAGCAACGCATTAATGACATTTTTAAAAGGCGAGAAAAAACCATACGCTATCGTTTTTGGGGCGAACAGGGCTCCGGAATTATGTTACGTAATTTAAATTAGTTGTATAGCATTATGAGTAGTTTTACAATATGTTCAAGACAGCATTAATTATAATTAAATTAATTAAAAATTCTATAATCAAAGTTTCAAAATGAAACATAGTTTAGTTATATAAGTTAACCAGAAACCAACATCATATTATAAGCTTCCATTTCGTGAGGCTCTTCTGGATTTAAAAGTTCCTGAATCAAGATTATTGGATTGTAGTATAGAAATAAAAGGAAATTATTATAAGCATTATATTAAATATTAGAATAAGTAAATCAAATTTATTTAAAAAAAATTATGGGTTATTTGTGCTACTCCAGATATATCTGATAATGTTTATTTTGTTGCCTAATATGATGGAAAAAAAAGAAAAAGAAATGTAAATATGAATCAAACATACTTGCTGTTTAATTATTTAGATAAGAAAGAATGTTTGTTAGGGGATAATAATATAAAAGTTTCAGTAGTGAATTATTCAGTGGATTTTTATAAAAAATGATCATATTAGAAATAATGCTCTTTTAAAATAGGAATGTGAATAGTATGAATGTTCAAACAAGCTGTATGTTAGATCATTTAAATTTAAGAATGTATCACATAGTTTGTTTTATCTTATAAATAATAAAAATAATTTTATTATTGAATTTAGCTGAAAATTAAGAAAAGATGACACCAAAGGTTTTTTTTACTTTAGTTTAAAATAAAGAAATAAATGATCTATGGATAAGAAAATACAAGATAAAGATGATTCAGATTCTTAAAATATAAACATAGTGAACCAGTAAACATAATGAGCACGTTATTTTAACTTGAAGCCGTAATGAAAAAAAAGGCCTCTAGGTCTTTCAATTATTGAGTTTACAATCAAAAGGATGTAATTATGATATCTAAATATTATTAAAACACTAGGGGTTGATGGACAAAATCGCATGAAAGTGTACCACTGCACTTTTTGAAAAATACGAGAAAAATTTAAAAGATAAAACTAATACATTCCGATGACAGTTACGAAGAGAAAATCAAAATAATTTCATATATTTTGGATCTGAATGAGATAAAAATTTTACAACCACAATAAATTTCTTACATAAAAATAATTGTAGAAAAATTATAGTTAAGTTATTCATGGTAATTTTAAAGCTAACAATAATTAGCACTATGAAAGATCACGTACCAGAAAAAGTGTCTTAAATAAACATTAGTTTGAAAATTAAGTCGACCGATGGTTGAGTGGTTAGTATTCCTGACTCCGAAGCTATTGATCCCAGGTTCGAATCCCGGTAGGGGTATGGATGTTCTTTCTCTCTGGGTTTCATTGTCCTTTCTGCTGTCCTTCCACTGTTGGGGTGTGGATGAGAAGAGGAGGGCTTCAGATCAGGAGCGAACTCGTAACTTGACCGTGGTTCAAAATTATGAGGCGTTTGATGATGGGTGAATATTCCAAACCCGTTAACTTCAAGGTACAGTCCAGGGCACACGTAAACCGCTATGTAATGTATGTATGCCCTTTCTGCTCAGATAATGAATATGGGGCACATCTTATAAACGGGCTCATACGTAGTAGAGTGACGAGGGTAATACTATTCGCTTCCTTGAAGTGCCCGTAGGGTAATGATAAATGAGTAGCAGTTTCCGGTCTTGTTGTGACGAGAAAGCATAGTTACCCAATGCCCACCGTGAAAAAAGTAAAACAATGTGCTTCAGTTTTGATAGAAAATGTGTTTCATGCTAAATATAAAATTGTTATAAGCCCTTCTCATACATTTGATGCTATAAATGTGCGCTATGCTGATAAGAAAAAAAAGAAAAAAAAAAAAACATTTACAAAAAAGGGTAGATATATTTTAATAAGAAACGGAGTTGGACATTTCATATTTCTTTTAATGAGAAATTAAATTATAAGTTTTAATACAATCATAGAATTGCAAAAGTAGGTTACCTTAAGTAAAAAATTGAGTTTGAGGAGTTATTAATCTCTTGAATTTTTTTAAATTGATAACTATGTAATATGCATATAAAAACATAAAGTTTTTGGAATGTATATATATATATATATATATATATATATATATATATATATATACATTTTGGAATATATATTCCATATTTGGAATATATTATATATATATATATATATATATATATATATATATATATATATATACTAATAAATTATTTACATTGAATGGGTAAAAGTTTCTAAGAAACCTGATTTCAGTGAAGATTAATATTCAAAATTTCAAAATACATTAGAATGGGGTTTGAATGCAAAATATCTAAAGTTATCATCCAAGTATATAGTATGATAAATATGAAACATTTGTATGCATTTGTATATGAAACGTTTATATGCATTTGTAAATGAAGCATTCATTTCTCTCTACACAGTACAGAGCAAATAAATGCTTCATATAAGAATTTAAAGATCAAATACGTTGGATTTTCATATAAATCTATCTGAAAGATTCAGAAGATAAGTGAAGACTTGTATAAATTGAAAATCTATTACAAGGTATAAAATTTTATCAAAAATGTTTTTATAAATAAATATATTTTCATAGGGTAAAATATATATTTCATTAAAATATGCATTTAGTAATCATTTTAAATTAGATAACAATGGTAAATTAGTTGCCTCTAATTTCTAGATGTCAAAATATTCGTTCTAATCAATATCTTCTTTATCCGACAGGCCTGAAGACATAATTGATAAACTAGGAAATATTGATTAGAATAAAATTTATAGTAATCAAAATATTTTCTTAAAATAAATCAACAACAAAATATAATTGATTGATTATAAAATATCGAGGAAAATACAGTTTTCTGAGGAAGAGTTTCGAAAAATATTTCGTAAAATAAAATTAGGGGGTCGAGCAAAGGATAGTTAAAGAAACTAAACCTGATATTTGTGTGTTCTAACTAAATACTATTGTAAATTAATGAATTCGTCTTCTCTATAAGATCTAATTATAAGTACACAATAGTAGGATATATTTAATGAAATTTCTGACTCAAAATACACAATATTTTAAAATTAATAATTTTGATTGATAATATATTTCATGCATTAAACATAATTAAAGTTTATAGAAAAAATTTAATTTCAAACGTATAGGCTCTGTATCTCTAAAAAAATATCGGAAAGAGCATTTTATTAAAAACTTTTAAATAGAATAAATTGAGGTTTTGATTTAAAATAATCACAAATTATTAAAATATTTTACTGAGCATTTTGTAGGCAAAGTATATTGGTGATTTAGCTTAAATAAATCATAAACTTACCAATTATTTACTACAAAAAAGTATAAGTAGAGATATAAACATTTCTTGAGATAGAGATCCAAACAGTAAGAAAATATTTGTTTTAGATTTAGTAGCATTTATCTCATCATCTTTTAAATGTCTTATTAATTTTATTTTTTATTTTTATATGCTTTATTTCAACAAAGGGCTCACAACATTCATTTATTTAAAGAAAGGACTTTATTTTAAAGCATATTTTAATCCAAAAATAATAACACATTTCACTTTTTAATTTATTGGTTTAAAAGTATCTCATATCGGTTAATTTAATTTTCATGCTTTTTGGTAAATTTAATCTTTTTTATTTGTATTATTTTATGGTTTTAAGACATAAACTAATTTAGCATTTGTTTCTTTTTTTATGCGGAAACAATTAATTTTTCATAAAAAAAACTGTTTATTGCCTTTTTAGCTGCAATGTCAATATTAAATTTTAAGTAATTGTTTAATTAATTAAATATTAAATTTAATTTATATTTTAATTAATTAAAATTATTATAATATTAATTAATAATTAATTTATTGTTTAATTAATTAAAATTAAATATTAAACCAAATATTTAATTTTGAATGATTATTTTAATATTTTATATATTTACACTTTTAACTCGTTGGGGAAAAAGTATCATCTAATTTTGAATTAAATATGTTAGTATCAAGAAAACATTCCTGGTAAAAATATTTACAATACTTCTTATTATCATAATTTTAATTTATTAATTCATCAATTTTTAATGAGTTTCACATTAAAGAATTGTTATAGTCAAAGATGCCATGTAGAGCTTGTATTTATTTTTAAAGTTAGTATTTTATCATATTTAATTAAAAAATTCTTTATATATAAAACATTCAGTGAAATTCTGCGTTATTTAAAGAAATGCTAATTCATAGCTACAAGTTTTTTTTTTTTTTTTGCTGTAGTGTTGTTTTTTATACGTATATAATCCATACTGTATAATATGAAATTTCTGAGGTTGTTATTAATAAAGAACTCTCCACCTACGACCTCGATTTTTCAACCTTTTATAACATAATCTTTATGTCTTAAAAATTCAGGGATTTGCTTATAATTTAGCAACACTTATTTATGTTTGTTAAAAGATTTTTTGTGTTCCTGCAATAATTACATATTTTTATTACTCTTAAATAAAATGCTGCGAAGCTAAGTAATTTGCATGACTTTGAAGATAATTCAAAAAATAATTTTTGCAATTTGCCACATTTTGAATTTTTTTAATGTTTCAAACTATTGAAAATTTAAAAAGGCCTTGATTTCTAAAGCAATAATTTAATATATGCATGACTTACATAAAATAATAAGCAAAATTCTGATATAAGTTTCAAAAATTTTCATTACTTTAATTCTAATTTGAACATTACGATGTAGTATTAAGAGAAGAATTAATGTAGTATTAAGGTTTTTTAATTTTATTATTTTTGCCCTTTTGTCTTTAAAAGGGATAACAATATTGTTTGTGTAAATTACTAATGGACAGGAGGTCCCAATACACGTATAAAAAATAATTATTTATGAGAAATCTTTAAAGAAGTTAAATATGTACATTTGAAACACATTACGTATGTTTAAAAAGTAAAAAGCTTTGAAATTTATTTGTCTTCATAATTAATGAATAATGCATGCTAATATAATTTTTTCTTTCAATGCCAACAGGAAATATTTATTTTTAAATAAAAAATAAAAATATTTTAGTTTCGGTAAATCAAGCCGTTTTGTTAATCATTAATATAAGGAATTTTATTATTTTTATTTTTTAATTATTCATCATGCTCAAACATCAAGCGCTATTTTAGCTTTATTCAACTATGTGATTCAATTTTTATTATTTTTTATAATATTAAAAGAATTTTAATTCTAGTTACATTTTATTTATAATTCTTAAACCCATTAAATACCCCTATTTGATTCTTATGTGTATTCCTTTTGTACCTACAATAACGAAATGGCGAATATAAATGCTTCTTTTTCGGTAAAGCAAACAAAAAAATGTTTAATTTGTTTCACAATGACACATAATTTTCTAAGTTAAAATTAGTACCTTAAAAGTTTTAATAGAATTATCAATAAATATTTCTGTAATTATGACTCCAGCGTACAGAAGATTACTCTAAAGTAATATAAATCGTTATTACTACATATGGAGATATGTGAATTTGTTTTGTAGTTCTCCTTCAGAAAAATCGACTGACGATCATAATTTTTTACAATAAACAGACGATATTTTATCCAATCTTCGTGAAAACGAATGTAGTGTTTTCCTGTTTCAGTATGTATTTGTAAATCGGTCAATGTTTTAGTCTTTCAATCATAGGAAAAGAGTTTCTCAAACTAATTTCGACAGACACATTCTGCTCAAGAGGAATAATTTGAATGGTCTATAATTAAGAAAGACAATAAGCTACTTACAAATATTTACCATCGAACCCACAAACTGTTGAGCAGACGGCTAAATAGGAAAATATACTACCTGTTTGTCAGAGACTGCCCTTTAACTGTTAGGCATCTACATGTTTTGTAATTTTTCCCTCCTCTTCTAAGAAAAATGAAAAGTTAGCAAATGCCTAACTTTTTCCCACTGCTACTTTGTAAAATGTTTCATTTGTTCATCACTGATTTCATCGATAATGGATTAAATCAAATTATAAACAGAATTTTTTTTAATAAAAATTTAAATTACAGTATATTTGCTTTCACAGAAGTTCAGTATAATATCTATAAAAATATTTAAAAGTTGTAAAAATCAGATTCTTATAAAGTTTTTGCATAAAAATACTTTTAAAAACTGCAAAATTACTATTTTTATACAATTTTAGAAAATATTAGGTAATTAAAGAAATAACTGTCTCTGTAAGTTATAGTCTTCATCAAAGCAATTAATTTGATCGCAAGTATCTGGAACGATTGGAATAAGGAGTACATATATATATATATATATATATATATATATCCGCAATAGAGTTATAATATACGGTAAACGATAGTTCAACTTTGCTACTGTTTTCAGTATGCTATAACCGATGATTTTAAAAATTTTGAAGAATTTATTGTAAGAGTTGATTATATTATTAATTATATTTTTATTGTGTGGATTTCAGAAAACAGAACTTGCTTTCACAATTTATTTAAAATAAAAAATAGGAAATAATCGTGAGGACTGATCTAAAGAATATGACTATAGAATTAAAACTTTTAAGCAATTGTTGAACAATTACGAGATCAAATTCATTACTTTTAGCTAAAGAAGAGTTAAATTTTTTGAGGAATTTTATTTGAAAAGTAAAAGAATTCCACAACAAAGTCTCTCAAAAGAGTAATTTAGGTTCGCCAAGAAGAACTTAAAACCCTTAATTACTCTCGCAAATCCAGTATTTGTATCCATGGACGACAGTTTAAAGAAAATATGACTTTTTTGTATAATAAAGATGCTAATAAGGGTTTTCCTGGAGAAAAATACCTGCTTGCAGTCATATAGTATTCTTTCTTACTTATTTCTTAAGAATAATGTTAAATACAAATTTTGCAAAAACTTTATAATATAAAAATTACCGCTTACTAACCGAATACATCTTTCAATTTTTTTAAAAAAAATTTCAGAGACTTTTACTGCTGAAATGATATAGTTAAGCAAAACATTTCGTTACTGAAAAGGTGAAATTTTAAAAATTAGATTTATGTTTAATAATGTTTAATAAATTATGAAAATAAGAAAAGTAATCTATGGAATCTAAGCCGATGACACTTGCGAATCTAAGAAATTTCATGAGATTAATATATATATATATATATATATATATATATATAAGGGTGAATAAAATAAGTATTTGAAGATGAAAATTTCTGCATAGATTAATTGATATTTGATAATTAAAGCAAAAAGACTTTGTATTATAAGTTGAGGAAGGCAAACTTTGTATGTTGGTCCAGTACTTTCTATTTAACAAAAGAATAGCTTCCGCCAAGTAGTCTGGTTAATGGAATTTGTTGCAGTAACAAAAATTGTCCATTTCAAATAGGGGTAAAGAGTGTTATAAGTTGGCCTGCTCAGTAAGTTAAAGTAGGTGCTTTGCTTTAAGTTCCACCTGTAGAAAATGGAACGTGTCTTGTTTCCGCGGCAACAGACAAGCACACGCAAGTTGGCGAGAGCAATTTTCCTGCTAAGAAAACAGTAGCAGAACCACGATCTTTGGAATAAAACATCTCTTCCGTTATGTAAAAAGAATGGAAAATAAATGTTGTGTCTTCACTTTTCCTATTCACACTTATCAGAGTTTGTGCTTGATAACTTTTAGAGGGTTTCTAATTTGCTACGGTTGAATACGGTCTACTGTCCATGAAAATTCCTTCCGAAAATTTCTCATTAACGAATATTCAAAAGACTTATAACAGCTTTCAGAAAAATTTTTAACTGCTCATAGAGGTCTAGTGGCATACCAAGTATTTTTTTTTATGGCATTTGATGATTTAGAAGAATATCCCAAATAGAGTTAAATTTTTAAAGCTATTCCAGTTAAATTTCTGGTTTATAAAAAATTAGTAGCTAGATTAGAGTTACTTTGAAGTAGACTCTTTGCTTGAGCTTTACGAAGGGGATCTACAGCTACAGAAGCAATTCCTAAATGCGTTGAAAAATTTAAGTCATATTACTTGAATTTCATATTTTATACCATTATTAAAATTTCATATTACTTGAACTTTGCATCTTTGCATTCTTTTTGTTATTTCCTTAATTAGACTTTCCAGGGTAACATTCTACTTCTACATGTCAAAAATTTAGCCAATCATAAATCCTATTAGATATGTATGAATCACTTATTCCTCCGTGTATAAGAGCCCCTGCTTATGAAAATACATTCTGAATGGCAAAATTACGAAGTGGATATCTAAATAACTTGAAAAAGATTTAAGCCACTTGGCCATCCATTAGACACTCTTCACCCTGCAATAATGGGACATAGATGTTGCTCTTGTGCCTTCTACTTGTATATTTCTTGGGGGTGGATGCTTGATTCAGAGTTTGCCCATGCTTGATATTAATGTGCAAAGTCTATTACATTTTTAGATACAACATTACTGAGAATTATTTAACATAAATTAATATGATTGCACAAATATTCATTAACTATGTTCCTAATTGGATGTGAGGGCATTTAATTTGCAATTGCTAATAAAAATGTTGACTATTTTATTCATTTAATCTACAACTTTAAATAATAGGTTCAAGCATTGCTTTTTGTGTGGAAGGACATATTTAAATACATCAATTGTTTCATTAATAAGGTGTAGACTTGTCAAGTTTCCGGAATAGGGCGACAAACTCAAATATTTTACTCAATTATTACTCTTTTTTGACCTTTGTTGTTACAGTAGGTTTCGAATAATGGGATCAAAATTTGTACAAATGTTTTTTTTACATATATTCATATAAATATCTCTAAGAAATATTTCGCAAGAACGGTATAAACTATCAACCAACACCCAAGATTTATAATAATTGAATTGATTACTAAGCGAATATTACTATCATATTAATTAAAATGATTGACTTGTTGACATTATTTTTATATGTAACCATTAATATTACCAGTTCATTCATAAAGATATTTAGCGGAATTCTAATCAAACGGGCAGAAAATTTCCGTCTTGTACAATTTAAAACTCAACTAATTTTAAAGATTAATATTAACTCTTACATCATCGTGAAATTTTAATCAAATAAAATCTTTTTCACTCAATAAATACCGAAAAATATTTGAGATCTTAATCGAGGGAGACAAATCCTATATTCATTGAGAATTGAAAAATCCCTCAATTTTTTTTTAAGTATCGAAAAACTCATTTAAATTTATTAAATAAAATTTCATATTTGAATTATTTTAGATTTCTTATAAAAATTTAATTTTTATAATAAAATCACAGAATTTATCTTTATTATAGGTACTTAATATGGATTTGTAGTAATTCAAAAAAAAAGGCAGAAAATATAACTGGGAATTTTGTTAAATAAAAGATTAGAATTGGGCAGGATAATCTTGAGTCAATTAATGAAACAATTAACAACACTTGAATTATTTATATTCTGCATTTTAATTTTCTTTGTCTACACAAACAATAAATAAGGTATTTTCTTGTACATGACAATTCTAAGATCTCATATTTATCAATTCGGTCAAAGATTATCAAAAAATAATCTCATTTAATTTTTTAATTAACGATAGGATACAATAAATTAATTTTTTTATTAAATTAATGCCTTGGTAACTTTGAAAAACTCTTTTAATTATTTAATCAAAATTATAAACTTGTAAGCGGTTTCAGAATCAAATGCAGAAATTAGAAATGTAAACTTCAGTTTACCATGTAAAGTAAATATTTTTCTGAGTAAGTATTTGATGTGAATATACTCTTTAAATTTTCAAGAAAATGAAAACTATCTAGAAAGATTTTCTGAGAAATTTTGCTAGAGCAAAAATAAGTTGATGGAATAGAATAAAAAAAAAAATTGTTGCTATTGTTCTGTGCGGGGAAAAACTGATTACATTTCTTCAGGAAATCGAAAGTCTATAATGATTAAAAAAGCCTTTTGGCAAGATGACAAAGCGCTGAAGTTTTTGACCGTAATAATGACTTTAAAAACGAAGTCTCTTGTAACTTTTTCGATATTTCTAAGAATCAGGATAGTAGATCGTCTTTAGCTATCAAAAGTGTTATGCAAAACTTCTTTTCTGCTTCTAAAGATATTTATTTTTTCAGAAAATGAAATATTGCTTAAAGGTAGTAGCCCTTAAAAATACATGGAAAGAGAAAATTAGACTTATTTCAATGTATGAAGAATTTGAAATTCAAATTTCAAAACTGAATTAATTTTCGTCTTATTTTGTACCGTAAATTTGGGAAATTCTTATCAAATTGCTACTAAGATGATATTTTTATTCTTCACCCTAAATTTTAGTGACCAAAAGTTTTGTTTTGTTATTCCCTACCTTAAAAAGAAAAGAAAAAATAGGCCATGAAAAACTGTAATATTTTAGTTTTGCTATAATTTCACGAAGAAAATTCGGAACCAGACAAAATAAATGTAAAGGACGCTTTTAAAGATAAACTTAAAAATGCTTCATTTAATACGTCTACTTTTTATTGTTTAAATATTTTATTAATTATTTAGGCATTTAAATAGTGAATACGTGTGATCATTATTTCTATAATATTTATTATTTTGAAACATGTTATTATATTGTTATACATGCTTTACATTTGAGAAGTAAGTGTCTGTGAAGACATAAAAAGTATGTAAATATTTCCTAGATAAGTCATTCAAAAAAAGTAAACAATTGACATATCACACATAAAATAATTACTAATAGAAAAAGAAAATGGAATTAATTTTCCCTCTTTTTTATATATTATTTGAAAAAATTAAGTAATATCAATCAATATGGCGAGATTAAACTGGTTTAAAATGAAACTACATTCCGTTGAATACAACTGCACGAAAGCTTATCTCCATATTTAATCATATTTTAATAAAAGTTATGTGATAGGCTCATCATGGTGCACCGGTAGAATCCTGTATTCAGGAGTAAAAAATACCTGTTTGATTTCAGCTACAGTTGAACAGAGAAATGAAGTGTTTTGACAATGCATAAAAGGGAAATTAAAGGTTAGACAAATTTTAAAATCCACGGTGTTAATTGCCTTCCATAAAGATTTTAATAGTGGGTCATATTAACGTGTCGCAAGGAATGGAACTTGAAAAATTCTTAAGCATCCATCGCGATAAAAATACTTGCGGTAGTCTGAAACACATCTATCTCCCGCTGTTTAACAGTAACTGGGATCCTCGGACCTTCTGGTCTACAGAGAAAAAGGTCCAGAGATAACCTAGGACCATTTGGTGTAAAGAGTATAATGTTTGGGAATAATCTATGACCTTCTGGTCTACAGAACATAATGTCAAAGGATAACCTAGGACCTTCTCATCTAAAGAGTATAAGATCGGGTTATAACTATGACCTTCTAGCTTAAAGAACATAAAGTCCAGGGATAACCTAGAACCTTCTGGTCTAAAGAGTATAAGATACGAGGATAAACTATGACCTTCTGGTCTAAAGAATATAAGTTACAAGGATATCCTAAGAGCTTCTGTTCAAAGGAGAATAAGATCCGGGGATAAACTATGAACTTCTGGTTTAAAAAACATAAAGTCCAGGGATAACCTAGGACCTTCTGGTCTAAACAGTATAAGATACGAGGATAAACTATGACTTTCTGGTTCAAAAAATATAAAGTCCAGGGATAATCTAGGACCATCTGGTCTCAAGAGCATTCTCCTACCACTAGGCCAGGGTGAACTAAGAGAGTAAGATGTGTTAATGCTTTCTGCATTATATTTATCAGGGTAAATATGCTTGGAATTTTTCTGAATTTATTCCTTTGCGAAGCGAGAATATGCGTTACACTAGCTACGAAATACATTTCTCCCAAGAAAAAAATCAGGGAATATTTAAATATATAAGGCAGATTTACTCATATTTATATAAGAAGCTTTTACATCTGATAAACATAATTTTTTATGTCTTGTGCCAGCTAGGCTGACAATATGGAATGTGCCTCTCCACTTTTTCATACTGAGCCATTGTGGAGTCTGACTGCTTCAGTACACACATGCCCTAGGGACCCGTTTATAGGGTAGGCAGCCATTCACAACTCCTTCATACACAGAAAAGACAAAGATAGATAGAGAGAGAAAGTGCACCCATGCCCAAACCGGGACTCGAAGCCAGGACCCCACTATCCGCTGTCAGGCACTCTGACCACTAGACAGGGCGTTCGGCATAAATATAATTCATGCGCCTGTAAAAATGTTAACTAACTCATTTTATAAATTAATTTATTTAATATTCCTAAAATATTTTTTAGGTGGCTGATTACAAAATACACAATAAAATCAATGATAATACAATCTATTTTTTTTTAACTATATGATTATTTTTTGACAAGGTCATCTAATACTTTTCTATAGGCTTCACAAGCTTAAAACCTAAAACAAGCATATTTAAGCTAATATTTAAAATTTATGAATATTTTAAGCATTAAATTAAATAGTATAGAAATTTTAATTATTTTTTATAAATGTTTACAAAAATATTATGGATTGTTTACTAATAAGCTAAGTATAATATAAAAATTTTGCTTTTCTATAAATTATGAAAAAGAAGTTTTTATCTATAAGTGCTTATGAAAGCCTCTTGTTAAGTAATAAGTTAAACACAGCAAGAAAACTTTATGGAAACGCTATTTATTTACTTCAGTAATAAAGGAAATTTAAGATGAAAATTTAAAAATTGTTTTTAGTGAAGATTATTATGTAAACTTTATGCATCGATTAACGTATTGCTTAATATAAATATTGTTGTTAAGCAAATATTGCTTAACAAACACATATGTTTCTGTAATTATTTTTAACACAAATAATTTTGAATTTTCATTGTATTTTAATCGTAAACTTTAACATTTAGGGTTAAAGTTGGACAAAAAATTAAATTTTAAAACTGGAAACTTTAAAATTGTATTTCTTAAAATTCTTATGAAAATGTTGATTATTTATAAAGCAATAAATCTCTAATATTTTGCAAAAATTAAAAACTGTTCTACGTTTTAATGCTTATGAAAACGTTTTGTATTGTTTAAGCAGCAAATTATACATGATCAAAAATTTTAAAATTTGCTTTTATCATAGATGTTTAAGAAAACATTACGTTTCTCTTAAGGAATAAATTAAACACAGAACAAAAGAAAACTTAGAATCATTAAGAACCTTAGAAGGAAAATATCGCAAGCCAGTTATAAACGTCTTAAAGAATCAAAAATAAATTTAATGTCTAGTGATATTTGTTACAATAGAAACATTTGTAATTATACTTTACGAAAAATATTTAAACTAATAGTAAATCTACTTAAGGAAATTGTCAACATAAATTAAGCCAAGCATAGAACATTGATTACTTCATTATAAAGTAATCAACGTTCTATTCAGTTGACGTTTCGTATTTACTTATTTATATTATTTAAATTATAGCCAGACAAAGGGCTATAATATACTAGTAGACCGTGAAATGACTCCTTCATAAAAGTAACCAAATATTTGCACATTAAATACCTGTTTGTATAACATTTCCTCCTTGAATAAATGTGTAATTAAAGAACTTCTTTCTCAAGTCAAATTCGTAACAATTAAATCTTAGTAATTCTAAGCTGCAAAGACTCTTTTAAATTAAAAAAAAAGTATCACTAGTCTTGTTACCATTAACAGCTGCATCATAAATTTTACTCAAAAATAGTAAGATAATTTTCAGAATGAGAGAAAAGGTAAATGAAAAAAATTTCTCTCATTTATTAGCTTCTAATCTTGTAATATAATATAATGAATTTAGATGATACTTTAAGTGGGGCAGAACAAAATATTTGTATTTTCACATAAAAAAAAACTTTATTATGGAAACGTCTGGTATAGAAATTTACTATTAAAATAAATTTTCTCTTAAGTAAATGTTATTTTGTTTCTTATTAATAAAATCGTACCTGCAAATGTAATATTTGGAATTTATATACGCTGTTTTAAAATGTTTGTGTTGTGTGCCGAGTCATATATTGTAAAATCACTAATTATGAAAGAATGTCTTATGAAAATCTTGAAAGATAACTTTATTAATTTATTTTGCATTTTAAAAATCTGTAATTAAATTAATTAATTTTATTTTATTTCACTATATATTCAAAAGAAGTAAATTGCGGTAAATCAATAAAATATTTAACAAGAAAACAAACATTAACTGATGATATATTTCTGAAACATATTTTCGATAAATCTGTTAACTTCTGAAGTAAATTTTCTCTCTAACAATAATATGAAAATTACGATGAAAATATTGCATATAAAACACATCAATTCTGTTGGCGTTAAATACTAATATTAACTCTAAAATAACATGTTAAAAATAACGGGCTATTGGCCATAAACAATTTGAAACATTGTTGCTAAGTAACAAATCACTAAGAGTGAAACAAATAAAAATATGCAACATGAAAATGAATTTTTTTTATTATTAAACACATATCTTTGCACAATCTAAAAAATATTTATTTATTTTTTACTTAAAATTTTATAAATTCTATGGTTCTTCTTATAAATTTTACCAATTTTGAATGAAATCATTTCATTATTTTCGCTAATATTCAGAAAATTTTGCAGAAAAATCAGAATTAGATTATTTTTTAAAAGAATCTTTTCAATTTGCGTTTCATTAAATTTATGTTATTGATTTCGCTTGCCATTTTTCATTTCAAGTACTTTTAAGGGAAGTGCACGTTTTTCTCTTTTGACAGCATGCTGCCAACATTAATGAGATAAATTCAAAGCTTATTTATACGTTCTCTCGTAATTCAAAAATCGTGCACTGAATGAGCGAATTTTTTCTCATTCCTTTCTTGCAGTGATATAAAATTAATTACTTGATTTAGAACAAGAATAATTAATAAATCTTTCTCTTAGTATTTAAATTTTCTTTTTCAATTGTTTATTTTGTAAAAATTAAAAATGTTGGTGTTTACCTTTGATAAAATAAAGGTATCAAAGGCACAAACGATCTCTTCGATGAAAACACAGACTACAACTTCATCACACTTAAACCTAAAAGGTTTTAAAATATTTTAGCCAAAGCAAAAATTGAGATTAAAGGAAAAGTATGGCCAAAAAAGTGAGAAACTATTGTGTGTGTTTTATAGTTTTAAATAAATTATATAATAATATTACACACACACACACACATGTGTGTGAGTGTGTCGGCAAATTATAGCACATTTACCAAATGGCGTATTAGCAATTTGCCACTATTTCAATGGACTTGAGATAATTCTATGTGCCATTTTACTTAGACTGCATTATTACAGAGATGCAAGGAAAAAATTCACACACATTAAAGTTTTAATTTTTATGTGATTACATTTAAGAAATACTTTTATATTTTATATTGTTCATTTTTCTTTTAACAAATGTCTTTTAAATATATATAGTACACGTACAATTGTAGTTTTTCATTTCTGCTGAAGGAATTATAATATCTTCTGCTGTTTAATTTTACGTTAATAAATGTCTTTAAATTATGGGTAATTAAAATATAATAAAAATGAGAGTCTATATATTCCTGATAATTACTGTCTAACTTTGCATATATTTCAGTAGAAATAGAATTGTTTAAAATATTTTCTACTATAGAGCATCGTGATTCTTAGAAGTTTTTCTTTAAAAGTGTATTATATAAATAAAACTATAAATATCTTTATATTTCTTGTGCATTTGGTACTCGGACAAACCTGATCTCATTAATGGCTCAAGATATTCAGTACTTTCCTAAACGCACATTTCAAGAATCATTGTTTTACTAGCTTTCATGATAGTTTTGGTATAGTCTTTCTTGCCATTGATAGTTAGTGAGTTCTATAAGTGAATCTTTCAAAGATTCATTGTGTTCATTAATGATAAATGAAGAAGCAAAAATATCGCAAAGCCTCCTAAGTAAAACTGTACCTCTTGAAGAGGGAGGCTTTGTGGGTCTTCTGCTTGGTCCCTGCTTTAAAATTTTAAAGACTCACTTTCAGAAACGAAGTCAATCTTCTACCTTCGGCTACTCCACATCACATGAGGAACTAAATCTAAACCAATTTTTTTAATTATTCTTTCTTCAGCCATGAAAAGCAAAAAATGTCTCATGGAATTGGTTTCATAGAATTAATAATTTCTTTCGATTAAAGTTTCATGGAATTAAGACCCCCTTTCATGAGTTAAATTAGTTTTCTAGCTTAGGCTGTTCCACACATAATGGACAGAATCTGTACCACTCTTTCTTTAGCTATAACTATTACAGTTTATTGGCATTTAATATAATCATGAAATTAATATCTCACAGAATTAAGACCTCCTTTCACGAGAATTGAGAGAATTTCAATTGGAACTCTAATGATAAAAGATAGAAATATGTCTTCTATCATTAGAGCTTCAATTGCTTCACAACGTATTTTCCTACAGCCATAAAGAGCATGTTCGCATGGAGTAACTGATTCCATAGAATTAAGGTCTCATGGAATTAAGACTCCTTTGCACGAGTGTAATCAGTCTTCTAACACAGGGTATTTCTCATCACACGGTGAACAGAGAAGTTGCACCACTTTTATTTCTGCCATGAAGATTAATATCGCATGGAATTAATCTTAAAGTACCATGAAATCAAGTAATCTGCTGGATTAGCCACAACAATAAATTTAATAAATCCTAAAATGAGATATAAAGAAAATCTTAATCCTGTCAACTTCTAGAAAAGACTACTCGTGTATAACAAAGAATTATAACTGCTATAATGACATTTATATATTTCATTATCTCTGAGTAAATTGCATTTTCTTCGCCCTTAGATAAATCCGGTTTTGCTTTTACTCCCTTATCAGCTCTTAGTTTAGAAGCGGGTATCATTAAGGGGATTGAGAGAACTATAAATGTATCACAAAAGAAAGAACATTATAACAATGTTTAATCATATTATCAGCCCTTATACCTATTAAATTTAAATAAATTATCAAAAAAAAAGAAGAAATGTATGTGCGAGAAGGTGAATTTATTTAAAGTACTTATAGAAATACATATGAATTTAACTCAGATGATGAACATATGAATTTAATACATATGAATTGTTAGTGTCAAAAGGAACGATTTAAACATTGCAGGATTTGTTCAAAATAAATTAAATCTTTCTGAAATATGTATGCTTATATACCAATTTTGTTATAGTTGCTTTTAAAAAGGGTTTTTGGACCCAAAAACCCTTTTTTAATATAAAAGATGTATATTCTATTCCGTTAAAAACATTGCAGTAACCTAGAAAAAATAATTATTTTTAAAATATTTATGCTTGTTATAAGCCCTTCATCAGAAATTCTCCTCCTGATAGTTTTAAGCGTGTAAAAATTTTTTAAAAATAATGAGAAATTACTAAAGTATCTAAAATTGTATTTAAAGAACAAAAACCTGCGGGAATTTTCAATATTATCAGTTTGAAATTTTTGGAAAATTTTTTCTTAAATGTTATTTGAAATTCTTTTTTGATTTTTCGCCTGTGTTATTTTTATTCTATTACATTTCCTGTTTGCTAAAATTTATCCATAAAGAAACATCAGAATTATTTAAAGGTAATAAGTGTCATTAGCTTATACTACAGAAAATCATGCAATAGAGTTACCTGTAGTTGAAGTTTTACAATACTAATGAAAAAAACAATATTTGTGCAGTGCTGAAAAATGTATAGGTTACTTAGATTAATTACTCAAAAATTTTAAATATTCATATAATAGACGTAAAAACTGCACTTATTGAAGCATCTGGTGAAGTTAATTAGTCTTTTGTTTATAGAAACGAAGCAAGTTAAAACAAAAGAAACAAAAAAATTTTAATTTTCAATCGGGGAAAAATGCTACCATTTTGAAATTAGAAGAAAAGTTTTACAAACCTTATAAAATGCGTTTGCATAAAAAAGAGCCACTGGAAAAAAGGAAATTGGATTTGCTTCTTTGCCGTATTGGGGTATGTATTAGAAGTTTTCTGAGTTTCCTCCCTTGTGACGCATGAATTAAGGCCATTATCTGTGAAAAGTTCTTTAGGGGGAGGCAATCTACGTGGTTTGGGTAGACTTATTGAAATTCATTAGGCTGATTGGCTGCTTACTTTTCAGTTTCAAAGTTATTAGAAAACTACTCGCCTGGCCTAATGGTAAAACTGAGTTCATCGAAGTGCAGGAGTCTATCCCTTTTTCTGGGTTTTCTCCCTTGCAACGTGTGAATATTACTTATTTTCCATAAGGATTCTTCATGGAAGGCAATTATTTACGCGGTGAAGGTTAAAGGCCTTAAGACAGCTTTAGGCTGCTAGGAAGTCCATAATTCCGTGTCAAAAGATTCTATTTAGAAGCTGCTTAGCAACATGAAATGGATAGTTTATTTCTGCGTGTGCATCAGTTGGGGTTGGTACTTTCGATATCGGGTAGTGGACAACCTGACATGCTAATGCTGTTAGGAGCATTTAACGCCTACCGGGTAAATTGCCTTCCGGTAGGAATTTTCAAAGATTGCGGGTGGAATTCACATGTCGTAAGGCAACAAACTCGGATAAAATCCCAAGCATCCACTACAGCAGATATGGTTGCAGAAGGCAGAGGCTGAACATCCATCTCTCGTTGTGGCTGGTGTTGAACCCGGGAAACTTGATTTCCCGGAAAGCTGCAGATATTAAAGAATCTTACAACAGAATGTATTTATTAGACTGAGACTATGCAATGACAAAATAACGAAGGTATATAGGTAATGTTTTACGAAAAAGAACTGATATGATATATTAAGCAAAACGAGATATATAAAAGGGAAAAATTTTAAGAAACATTATTGAATATTTTAAGTTATTGGTTAATTTATGGGCCCCTCTTTAATTCAACGACTTACATAGAGAAATATTTAATTAAATAAAAGATAATTCATTAAATTATTATTAACTATATAAATAAAAATTCCTTCTATAAAATAATAATGTAGAAGGAATTATCTGATTAATTACAGAAAAACATTTTCTTGAATAAGAAATAAATATTAATATTTTAACAGAGACTCATAAATTTTTATTACTATTTCTAAATTATTTATAGATATTTAAAGAAAAGCTACGTTAAAAGGCTAATATTTTTTTAACATTTTGAAAAAGAAATAATTTATTGTAGTTAAAGAAGAAAATTGTATGTTTCGAAGTTTTATTAGCTTTGTTTTATGAAAAATCAATTAAGAATTTATATTTGATGCAGAAATATGATACTTTCTTAATTATATTATTAGAAATATTATTTTTCTGAAAATTAAATATTAAATACCATAAGAAAGTTTGAGAATATTTAAAACTTTTACTTCTAAAAATTAATTTCAAGTAAGTTAAATTTGTTAACGTCTGCCCAGTCTGCAAGGTTTTTTTAAACTCTTTGATAATTTTCATACTTTTTTATAAAATGGCATAGTATGAATGCTTTTTCAAAAATAGTGATTCTTTATTTAAGCGTGAAAAAGTACAAATAAGTATGAAAATGGATTTGCTACTACGAATTAAAGAGATAATAGAAAAGTAATTTCATTTCAAAAAGATATCTGAAAAATATACATTCAGAAATTGTTTTCAAATAAATGCAGCGTCTCTCTAAACAGTAAAAATACTACATGAATATTATAAATGTCAAAATATTTTTTTAAACTATTCCAGATTTATTAAATCTGACTTAATTCAACTTATAACAAAACATATAAATAGCTAAAATTATTTCTGTAAAATAAATATAAAAAGTAATTTATATTCAGAGATTATGAAATTGATGCGAGAATATTGTGGAACTTAAAAATATTCATGAAGATTCAAAATTTAAAATATTTAATGAAGAAAAGGATTATAATAATATATTCTTTTTTTCACCATTAAATAAACATTTAAAAGATTTTATATATTAGGATGTTGAAAAAAAATATTAAATTTAAGAAATTAATTTTCATCAAGACTTGTTGAAATTTATAAAAGATATAATTTTAATATATATTCAAGATATAAAGAAATTTCAGTCTCATTATATAAAGAATTCATGAGATTGAACGAATGAATTTCATATGATTTTTTGAAAATTATTTGTATTCTAAAATGATTTATAGAGGAAAACAATTAAGTGTGAAATTTTTGCTGGATATTATAAGACACCACATTTTAAGAAAAAATTAAGAAGTAAAAAATAGATTCTTTTGTTCGATATGATGAAATTACAAAAATCTTAAAAATATATTAAAAATATATAAAAATTTTACAATTTTAATAACTATTTTACGTTTTCAACAAAATAAAGGATAAGTTTCTCAATTAAACAAATATACATTTATCGCATATGTTAAATTTGTTATATATATATATATATATATATATATATATATATATATATATATATATATATATATATATATATATATATATATATATATATATATATATTGTATTGTAATCAGAAAAACTCTAATTCTGATTGCTTTAAAAATCTAAATGGCATCACACCATAACTATGTGCAAAAATAAAATGTTAACCAGTGAGAAATTTTTTAAAAACATTTTGTCAAATTATTTTACAAAATAATGATTCAGACACATTTTATGTGTAAATTGTAGCTAAAATACTTAATAAATCAGATGATATGATAGTAAGATGATCTTAAGCGCAACGTACTAGAATTAAATTTTCATACTTAGCAATAAATAGATATTAATCTTTTGAAGGTTCATATTTATTTACTAAATTCAACTATTTTCCTTTTATCTGGTAATATATTGAATTACCAGATGAAATAAAGAAACAGCTTATTTGGTTTTACAGCATAAAAATATATGCAATAAAAACAAAAAACACAGCTTTGAAGAACACAATTACAAAGAAAAGGAAAAATAAAAAAATTATCATAAAAATAAAATCTAAAAAAACCAAAAAGCGGTTTGAAGTTAGTTAAAAGTAAAAACATTTGAAGATTTTAAAGAATTTATTTTGTAAAAATAATTATCATAGAGTTGCGATTTAAATTAAAAACGGGAATTTTATATATTCTTTATTCATATAAATAGGCAAAAAAACTTTATTTGTAGAAATTTATTAACATTGTGTTTATCAGATGGAATCAATACAATAAAACAATAGGATATAATAAGAATATATAAATGTTTAATAAAAACGTTTTAGTTTAAAAAATGAAAAACAAAGAAAATATACTAGACTAATTAATAGTAATTTCTAATGGCAGATATTCTTATATTTAACATTCAAGGTTTCGCTTTTCCCAATAGAAAAATTACGATATATGCAATTTGGGCTTATTTACAAAACATTTCGGGAGGAAAAATATTTTTATTTATTCCCTATTATGAACTGTCAGATTATTGTTCACAAATGTACGAAATGATTACATAAATTACATTTTAAAAAATAATCAAATAAAAATGTTTTGATTAGAAATAATAATTTAAATTGAAATTTATAAAAAATACATAGAGTAACATTTGGTTATTAAGGTAAATTTATAGGAAACGTATTTTAAGAACTGAAAATCCCCTTTTGTTAATTTATATGTTCAAAAATACCATTAAAATATTCAACACTGGATTATCATAAAACTAACAATAAAATTTAATTGAAAATAGATTTAAAAGCTTAATTCACGTAAAGGAAGTTTATTATTCTTTTTTATGGGAAAATAAGTTTTATATAAAAATATTATTAAAAAATAAAACAACAGCGTTAAATCTTATTTGAAACAATGAAATTGTAAGATTTAAATCCAAAAAGTATAAATTAATCACGTTAAAAAAAATCCAACCAAGAATAAGGATTCATCTATTTCAAATTTCGAAATAAATGATTGAGAAAAAGAATATTCATTTAAAAAAAAGTTATGATAAATTTTCGATAAGTCAATTAAAAAACAATGAATGTTTTCGTATCAAAGATAAAACCACTGACAGGTTTTATGATTATGAATTAAAGTCATTGGCAAAAAATATTTGCTCAGCAAATGCAGGAAAAATTCAATTCTAAAAATTTTCACTAGAAAATATCGTAATATGTAAATATTTTTAGACGCTTTGATTGAACTGAATAAGAAATATAAAAGAGATGAAGTTCATGAGAAAATGAATTTGATAACATTATGAATTAATAATAGCGTTTCGAGATTATTTAAAAGACTTAGTAGACCATGAAACTAGTACGAAATTTCATTACAAAGAATTCAAAATAATTAAATTAACGAATTTATAACTGAAATAAATGTGTTACTTGAAGAACTCATTTGTTGAATGAAAAAATTGTTTCTATAAAACTTGCATGTAAAGTAGCTAATTATTTTTACTTCACTTAATGTAAATATATAAGTATATTTTGTTTTTCTTACAGTTTATTAATATGTTTTTCTTGATAAATGTTACTAATATCAAATTAATTTGTGATAACTCATAGATTTTATAATTCTTTTTCATTACATTTTATTTCATAATCTTTAAAAAAATTTTGCATGTGTGTGCGTGTGTGTGTGTGTGCGTGTACGTGTGCGTGTACGTGTGCGTGCGTGTACGTGTGTGTGTGCATGCGTGCGTGTACGTGTGTGTGTGTGTATGCGTGCGTGTACGTGTGCGTGTGTGTACGTGTGCGTGTGTGTACGTGTGCGTGTGTGTGCGTTTACGTGTGCGTGTACGTGTGCGTGTGTGTGTGTTTGCGTGTGCGTGTGCGTGTGTGTTTGTGTGCGTGTACGTGTGCGTGTGTGTGTGCGTGTGTGTGTGTGCGTGTGTGTGATATCTTAAGATAATTATATATTGAATATGTTTAACTAATTACATGATTTGTTCAATTTTATGTAATAACTAGGATAATTATACTGTTTTAAAACCTATAGTTAAAATTGTGTTTATTTTTCTTTCTCTAACAGAAAAACAAATGATTTGTGTTTATTTTTCTTTCTCTAACATAACATATTATTTGTGTTTATTTATTATTTTTCTTTCTCTAACATATTATTTGTGTTTATTTTTCTTTCTCTAACATAAAATTTTAATTGATAATAGATTTAAAAGCTTAATTCACGTAAAGGAAGTTTATTATTCCTTTTTTATGGGAAAATAAGTTTTATAAAAAATATTATTAAAAAATAAAACAGCGTTAAATCTTATTTGAAACAGTTAAATTGTAAGACATATATTAACATATATTTTTGACTAACAGTTAAAAAAAATACTGAGTACTTTCTTACCTGATATTATTAAAAATGTGTCAGAAATTGAAGAAAATGCTTGGTTTCTTTTAGTTTTTCAGTATCGACTGCTATAAAATTAATGTAACAGAGCATACAAACGTCACTTCTTTCGAAAAAAATAAGCAGAAAAAAATTATATTTCTTAGGACTATATATATATATATAGATATATATATATATATATATATATATATATATATATATATATATATATATATATATATATATATATATATATATATATAGATATATATATATAAATGATGAATATTGGTATAGAATATTTCGAATACAACATGACGCCACTATTCGCAAGCCAGGAATTATATTTTATTTAAATGCTAAAAAAGTGTGATTTCCTCTTGTGCCTTCACAACCATGATTTAAATAAGGATTCCTATTGGTGCATATTGGTCCAAGATAATACTTAGGGGAAAAGTAAGAGTATTGTTCTTGTTATTATTGAATAAAAAAAGGAGATGGATCTGTGTTTCCACATGCTTATCTTGTAGGGTGCTTTCTAGTTTTTCAGATTTTCTCCTGTGCAACATATCAATATGATCTTCTATTAAAAAGCTTTTCGGAATGTGATTTTTTGCGATTGCTTAAAACTCTTTGGTTATTTACTGTGATTATTTGGAATACACATATATATATATATATATATATATATGTATAAATGTATATATATATATATATATGTGTATATATACATATATATATGTATAAATGTGTATATATATATATGTATGTATATATATATATATATATATATATATATATATATATATATATATATATATATATATCTATATCTATATATACATATAAATATATATATGTATATATGTATATATATATATGTATTTATATATATATATGTATATATATATGTATGTATGTACATATATATATAGACATATGTATATATATATATATATATATATATATATATATATATATTTATATATATATATATATCTATATATATATATATATATACAGAGAGAGAGAGATCGATAGATAGATATAGATATAGGTGTGTAATATTAAATTGAATAATAGAATAAGAGTTCTTTGATAATCTAACATATTTAATACAACTCTAAATTTATGAATGTTGCCTAACTTTATTCCTATAATGAAGTCTTAAAACACAGGTCTCAATGAATACCTAAGAACTTTCTTATACATTTAACAACCCCGTAGCATCTCCTATATAAACTCCCTTCAGTAAGAAACACACACACACAGGTATCTGCTAACCACGGTAAGTGTCACATTCGTGTGGAGAATTTGACTTTATTTCATCTCTGCTTTAAATAAATGTTATTATGTTATTTGGAAGGTATCTGTGCCTTCTTTCACAGCCTTAACACTCTGCTGCAGACTGCTTCTAAAAACATTTTGAATTATTGTAGTCAAAATAATCTAATATGTATATATTAGACATGAATGGAAATCAACATATTTTTTTGACTAACATATTATTCAACTTCAACATCTGTGTATGTTTTTGCAAATAATTTATATAACGTAATAATCTTAGAAAATCCATGAATATTATGAATTATCATTCACATCACCTTAAATTACAGTTGAATGAAGTCTTAATAATTAAGTGACTCAACTTTCGTAGTAACTGATATTGTTAATTATTTCTAATAAGTGCAAAGAGTAAAAAAAATGACAAAACTATATGAGAAAACTTTTATGTTAAAGCAGCTCCTTATCATTTTGGAACTCTGCCAAAATTCTCCCTTGTTAATTAATAAAAAGACTCTAGAAATAGGTTAGTTTTATTTTCTTTTATTGACTTTTCAATCAAAACAGCATTAATTTAGAAAATGCCATCTACTTTCCGGTCTAATTCAACATAAGTTGCCAAAATAAAATCAGAGCAATCCTTTCCTTTCTCTTTGCAATAAGATGCCAAGAAAAAAGCTGTCTACCGCAGCCTGTCAGAAAATAACATCGCTTGCAGTAGACCAATAGATTATACATAGATAATGACCAGATGGTTAGGAGGAAAACCGCAAGCATTGGTCGGAGGGCACAGCTGCATACTCCTATTTTATCCTATTTTTATTTAACAAACACAAGACCAGAATTATGTAAGAGTTTACAATGGTACAGTTATATTATGTTATAGTTCTCTATCCTTTATATTCTAGTATGATATATTAGCAATTTTTATCCTCTTCTATGCTATTATTTATTCAGCGTACTTTATATTTTTTATGCAAATTGAATCTTATTCTCTGGTACTTTTATTATCGAGTTTTTTTCTACTTCTTATAATTCAATTTCTCCTTCTAGTTATTTTTATTTAGCAAACATGAGACATAATCTTTTTATTTAATAATTTATTACTTTGATGTATTATCGTGTAAAAATTAGTGCAGTGAATTAGTAATAAACTCAACATGATACTTAATAAAATTATATTATATACTATAATTTTATTAACTATATCATGTTGAATTTACTAAAGATCCTTTATCTTTACTCACTACCTATAGTATCTTTGCATTACTTACTTATTATATGAAGAAAACTATCTTACATTGTTCAATAGATGAGTTCAAAGAAAAGTTTAAAGGAAGGGATACATGATATGCAATTGTTTATTCAGCGTACTTTATATTTTTTTTATAAAAATTATCATTAACTTATTATAATAGAGCAGTTCTGTGAAAAGGTTAGAAAGAGGATAGCGTACGCAACATTTGCATAACATTTGAAAGAAATTTCTGAAACCTTTGAAAAAAGAAAACCTATAATTCTGAAGAGGCCAGGCTTGCAAACCTCAAGCAAATTGAATCTTATTCTCTAGTACCTTTATTAACGAGTTTTTATTTTAATCTTGGATAACATTTTAGGGAGATTTTTGATGTTTTTCAAGAAGGACTTGAAGTTTACAAAAGAAGATAACCCTAATATTGAACAGAACCATGTATATACTGCACTCATTCATAAATTATGATTAATTCTATTTAGCAATCGTTAAACATAATTATGTGATAGTTAATTATAGTAAACTTTTATCATGTTAAAGTTAATAGTACAATAGGTAAAAAATTATATAGCATCATTTTAATCGACGGTTATACAATTTATATCAACTATTATACAATATTTATTTTAGATATTTTGTATTATACTTATTTTACAAATGGAAAACTATCTTAAAATTATAGAATAGTGCAATTTTCAACTAGGTTCAAAAGAATAGCATGCACAAAAGTTCAGAAACAGTTAACGGAGATTTCTAAGACATTTGTAAAAAATTTGAAGTTTTTCAAAGAAGAAAATGAACAGTGAACGGAAAACACTTTGCATTCTGCGATGTGCTTTTTATTTTTATTCAGTGAACATTATTAAAATTATATAATAGTTATTTTTACTGTTACATTACATAGTAATTTGCTGTTCTTTGTACTATAGTGGGAAAATTATATAGTATTATTCTATATACTATATAATAAAATGTTTCTCTGAGGGGTACAATGCATTTCATTTAAAAAAAAACTATCTTACTGGGCAGAATGAACTAAGCAAGATTAAAAAATATATAGCACTTGATTAACTGTTCAGAGCAGATTTTTGAGAATATTGAAAAAATAAAACTTGAGATTTTTTTGAAAGAAGGACTTAACGGGACTCGGTTAAAATATTACAATGAGAGCTTTACTTTTATTTATATAGCTAACATTAGATATAATTAAGGGACTAGTTAACTGAATTATAGTTATATTATATATAAATTTAGTTTATTTTTCGAAATTACAATAGTTTCGAAATTTTTTATACAATATAAATAATTTTAACATTATTGTAGTTCTGACAAAGACTATGCACTGTTTACTCCAGATGTTGTGCGTTTAACTTTTTTACAAAGAAAAATATTTTAGAACAGAATAGTCTATCCAAAGATTAAAAGCAACAGAACAGTTGGATAACGTTCCGAGGCGAATTTTTAACGAGAGAAATATTTTGTTACGTTATAATAAATTCTTGCTCAACTAACATCTTTTGTCTGTTTAATTCATATATATATATATATATATATATATATATATATATATATATATATATATATATATATATATATCAAAATGTTTACATTTAAAGAAAAATTAAACTTTTAAAAAAATATTTTAATTGAGTACTTTGGGTTTTAAAATCTCTCCTGAATTTTTCCTACAAAATTGAGACTTTAAAAATGTAGTTAGAACTAATTCAATTTTTTGCTTTTTAATATATATATATATATATATATATATATATATATATATATATATATATATATATATATATATATATATATATATATATATATATATTTAAATATTTATGTGGAAATGACAGTAAATGTTTCAAATTAAAAATTTAAAAACTTTATTTCATGATTCAAACATAAAAAGGCATATAATAAAATATGTTCAAAAATTTGTAGATAATTTTAAATGTAAAAAACGTTTTCGTTTTCCGGAGAATTATATATGAAAATAATTTTGGTAAAATTTCTCAGGATTGAAAATCGTTTATTTTTTGGAAATAAAAATAAACAATATAGATTATATTATTTGAATTATTAAAAAACATAGCTGGCTCGATAAAAATTATAAAAATGCTGTGTCTATATTTTCAGTATCTTATTTATAACCAAATGTTATTTGCTTTTTGATTCGAATTCATAACTTTATTTTGAGTTTGGAAAATGCAATAACTACTTTTTTAATCATACTTTTTATGTGATTAAAAATGTAATTAAATTATAAATGAATAAACGTTAAGCAAAATGCTTTTTAAGAATAAGGGAATGTTCTTCTTCAATTAAGTTTATTCCGCAAAAATTGCACTTTTATTTCATCTATGATTATTATTTTTTGCCAGCCAAAATCCTAATTCCGTTCATAATTATTTCTGACTTTCTGTCGCATTTTCCTCGCCGATTCTATCTCGAAAGTTAGCCTTTGTGGAATAAATTTTAGAACAAAAGCCTAGTAGGCCCTCTTCTCGAATTCTTTGAACTGCCGACGTCTGTACTGTTTGAAGGCGCAGATCGATTCTAGCTGCGACCCGATGCATCTTTGCTTATTTCGATTACTTGAGAAGATCACTTAAAGCCCACGCATTAAGTTACGGTCACAGTTATAAAATAAAACAAATAATTCTTTGTGCAATATCTCATAAAGATGTTCGGAATTCATAAGCGACACTACGGAGTAAATATTGATTACGCTGCAAAATTTGCATTTTTCGCATATCAATGAAAAGGAACGATATTAAATTGTAAATATATAACTTACTTATATTTTCTTGGTTTATATATCAATGCAACAAATTCTTGTTAGAAATCCTATCTTTCCTGTAAACTAAATTGCGCGATATATAGCAATATATTTTGAGTACTGAAAATTTCAATTTGCTTTTAATATACTACCTTTATGTAAAATGTTTTTAATAAAAATAAAAACAAGGTGCGCGATATAAATGCGACAAATAATTTGGATAAGATTTGATAGATAAAACATATCAGGAATAGGAAAGTGAAGCATGTAGAAAAATTTCAGTTAAATAATTTTTTTTTGTTAAAAATTAAATGGTAATTTATGTTTGTGAATAAAATAATTCATCTAATTTTGTATTTAATTTTTTGTTAACAACTTTCTTTATTCAAATCTAGCAAGTTGGATGAACAGAGAATATATTTTATCAGTGTTAGTTTTTTAAAGTATACTTACCATTAAGATATGATGAGAAATGATAAAAAAATATAATTAACTCCGAAATACACAGAAAATGTGGAATTAAATTTAATGATAAAATTATACATTATAAATAAATTTATCTGCAAATGTCATTTGCCTTTTTCAATATAGTAATTCAACAAGTGTTCAACTACTTCTTGTGGTTATGCTAAATTTATATCGAAACAATATGAAAGTGATACTATTTGCAAATAGAAATCATAATTACTAAAGTAATCATAAGCAAATTTACGTTTGAAATGTCTTAATTTTTATTTCAAAATATTACTTAGATAGTTACTAGTTATGAAAAACTTTAAGAAAAAAATCATATTTTGTAATTATTTTATTAACTTCAGAAACTTGAGAGAGAATTAATCGCTCAAAGATGTGTTTAAGATTTTAACTCAAAAATTTCTTTTTAAAAAATAGGAAATTTTATTTTTTGTTTTCTTTAATAAAAATGTGAAATATAATTGATTGGTATATTTATTCCTCTTTAAGACAAAATTATTCATTTTTGAGTTGAAAACGATTATTTATTCAGAAAACAATTTATAAAATTGTTAAAAAAAATGTCTTCATTTTAGTTCTTATTTCCATTATTTTGTTATGTGCTGAATGAAAATGATAACCAAATATTAAAAGCTATTCTTAACGTGTGTCAAGAAAAGAATTACGAATTCTAAATGCGTTCATTTGATAATCCACATAATATAAAGTAAATGCAAGATTGATTTACTTGTAGAAATAAACTCTAGAAACGAACTTCGATATTTTATAATATATTTCTCTCTCATTCCTAGTTTCATTAAATGATTTAGTTTGAAATATTTATTGAAAATAATTGCACAAATTAATCTTTAAATTTTAGGTAGTTATTATTTATTGTAAATGCAAGTATTAATATTTCCAATTAAATTCGTATTTAAAAAATATTGTTTAAATTTTTATCAAGAGTCATAATTTATCATTAGCTGCTCCCTGTTTTCCCGAAATATCTCGGGTTAATTTGTATTGTAATTATTTATCATCCCGAGATATCTCGGTCCTCGGTCAAAGTAAATTTGTCAATACAATATTTATATTATTACGCTTTTATATCAGAGAAGCTTAAAAAAAGAAAACACAGTAACAGTAAAAAGCTATAAATACACAAAAACAGTAAAAAGCTGGACTGCTTCATTAAATATGTCAATAATGAAATAATTGGCATTATTACAACAATAAATATTCACTTATAATTGTGATAATATCATTTAGTTTCTTATTAAAATATATGTTGAATTTTGTCTCAGTACAAAGTGTAATAATCAAAAATTAAAGTCACTAAAAATTATCTTTTTGAATTATAATATGTGTGCCGTTTTTCTATTTAGGCTATTTTTTTCTATATATCTTACTTGGAAGATATGTCGCAGATGCTTTTACTCCAGTGATAAATTTAAAGCTCCAATTAAAACAAACATTATGCCATCTTTAATTTCTTATATTTAAGAATAGAACAAGTTTTTAATTTTTAAAATATTACTAAAGTAATAATATAAAGGACGTGGTTAATTTTGTTCTCCTATTTCTTATTAAACTAACTATATTCACACACAATTATCTAATTATCTGTCTATCTATACCTTTCTACCTTTCGATCTCTCTCTCTCTCTCTCTCTGTGTATATATATATATATATAATTTATATATATATATATATATATATATATATATATATATATATATAATATATACATATACATATATATATATATATATATATATATATATATATATATATATATATATATATATATATATATAAGCTAAATTTCTGGGTCGTGTCTTTTTTAGAATAATGCTATGCAACAATGGAAAAAGACGCAGTTATGGTTATGAATAATGTATGACATGGGATGCAGTGGAGACGTTTCTCTAATCATATATTCCCTCAACGCCAGTTCTGAAAACGAAAGAATGCACTAATTTAAGTCAACAGTCAAAATGTTTTCCACAAACTGTAAGGTTGCAAAGTTTTTGCTTCTAGACCAATTATTTTTGTTTATGACCCTTTGCTGCAAATCCATTTCTAGCATAGACCGATCTCCTCCTTCAAGGGGGTTGTTGAGAGTGAATTTATCTCTTTGAATGGCAACAATACATAGGGGGGTAATCTGGAAAATTCTCCGAGACCCCTTCTTTTATCAGATGATTTCAATCGGAAGATCTGTAAAAACCGTGCGCCCCCACCCTTTGAAAGAAAAATCTGTAGGTGAGAGGGCACCTGTACACGCATGCCCGGCAAGGCGCGCGTAGGCCCGGTCGCCGTTAAAAAGGCCCGGTTCCGAACTCCGGCCGCTCATTCAGAGAAGGCGCCTCCGTGCAACATGTTACGTGCAGCGCAATTGTTGAGCCTGGCTCTTGTGGCCCAAGCCGCTTATCTGATCGATTTCTCGAGAGTTTTTCATCACAATTTGGCGAATGTTAAAAGAGAAGGTAGGTTGTCACACTTTCATTCCATCTAGTTAGGAAGTAATTGCACCTGTGTATCACGGAAACTCCAAGAAATATTTATTAGGCTGCAAGAAAAGCGCGTTTAGAAATTAACTAAAATAGGACCGAATTTTTCGCAACCTTTTTTACGAGACATCGCAACATTTTATCTCCCTTTCCGCATTTTAAGTGAAGGGAACTGTGCATCTTTTAATATAAAAAGCATGATTTGCATGTTTTAATTAATTACATCTTCCTCGATGTAATACTGAACAGTATAATTGCTTTTATCAAAAATATTTTATGAAACAAAACACAAAAAATTGCATTTTCTAGTATATCGGAGTAATAATTTATTTCCCGCATGAAAATAACTATAATTAATTAGCATCAGTTCCAGTTTCCGTTTGTAATTTATGCTCAATAAATACGTCGGAAATTATTTAGCGAAAATCATTCGTGTGTGGGCGCATGTGTGGGAACAAACGAAATTATGATAATTTCACGCTATCTTTAAAAGAAGCCAGAAATCTATTAAGTATACCCACCCACGCACTTGAAGAACTTTTTGTCTCTGAACAAAAAATAAAAATAAATAATCCAAATTTACATTATCGAAAACTTATCTTCCCCAAGTATGACTAATGTACATGCAGCGTTTTTCCTATACATAGGCTATTTTCTTTTAAATATTTAGCCTAGATTATTAAAGTAATGAAGCATTAAAATGAAAAAATTACTTGAACAGAAAAACTTGGTATGATCGCATTTTTGCTCTGAAATAAAGAATTTTAATCAGTTGAATGGAGTCGTATTATAAATTCCATCATATTAAACCATTAGAAGCAACAAATTAGATGCTAATAATATGATATGATAAATAAATGGTCCCACTTCATATGCATAGTTTCAGAATTAAAAAGAGAAACATTAATCGCAACACAGAGCGCTTTTACTTTATCTATATATTTTATATTAGTAAGCAATGATACGGTTTAACTTTTAAAAACTATTTTTTGCTCTATAGTTTTGTAAACTAAAGAAATTATATAGGAAAATTGAAGGAAAAACACAAGTTTCATAACAAATATCATCAATGTTTCAGACGATATTTGTAAGAAAATATCCAAAATAAATTATTAATTTATTCTTAATTTCAATTTTAAAAGACTAATTAAAATATACTCTTGTGTGTGTGTGCATTTAGCTGTTGTATATATATAACAAATGTAAGTTAAATAAACCTGTTAGAAAATGAGAATAATCGAAAAAAATAGATGAAAACGGAATATCGTTTTCAAATGAAGTACTTTCATAATTAGAAATAAAACTTCGGGCTAATCAAAATTTATTTGCTCGACTTTTTCACAAAAGTTTACATGGAGTAGAAACAAAAAAAAAGAAAAAAAGAAATAATAACAATAAAATAGTAATTTTCATCAAAATTTATGGATATGGTTTAATTAATAAAAGCAGCATCATTAAACTGAAATTAAAGGAAATTTATAGAGAAAATATATATAAATTTCAGTAGAAAATTCTCAATGTTTTCGCGGAATAGAATAGAAAATTTCGAAAATAAATAATTTATTAATAATATCAATCTTAAGAGCATTATTTAATTCCATGCTTGCATATAGCTATTGAATGTATTAAGCAAATAAAAATTAAAAGCCAGAATTTAGAATGGAGCAGAAATTATACAGAAAAAGCAAGAGATAAAGCACATTTGAGAATAGAATTAAACCTCCGAATTAATCTAAATTTCTTCCCTCTACTTTTTTACGAAATTATGCGTGGAGTAAAACTAAAGCCGTGAAATTTTAATTTTCGTCAAATTTTATGTAAAGGTAAAATTGAGTATAAAATTTATTAATATATAATGATAACAGCATAAATATTCTCCGTAAGACCCAAATTATTAATTTTATGTGTCGATTGTCAAGTGTGAAATCAAATCTATTTTATAAATATAGTGTATAAAAATACATATATATATATATATATAATTTTTAGATATTGTACCAATAGATATATATATAACACTTTTAGAGAGGAACAAACTTCTCTTACTAAATAATGTACTTTTAAAAGTGAATTATTTATAAATAAATTTAAGCAATAATGAATATCAAAATTACATTGTTTTTACGGTTAAAAAATAATCCAACTGGAAATCAGATTTACATCAAAAATAATTAATTTATACTATTAGTTAATTATTAGATTTATCTTATTTTATTTGTACTTTTAAATTATTTATGTTTAATTTATATTGTTAACGTATTTATATATTCTTTTATTTAAAAATTTGATTTTATGGAAATATAATATTTTTCCATAGAATACAATTGCATGTTCAATTGTATTTTTTAATTTATCACAAATATTTACAAATATACTTTTCAACAACACATTTTTCAACAAATATTTGTGGTAAATAGAAAAGTAAAACAAATATACTTTACACAAATATCTTTTTTTCAAAGAATTGAAGGTGCCTAATGAAAAAAGTGAAATTTACTTTTCAATATAATGGTTGAATTACATCGTCATAAATGGTGAATATTAAAAATATTTGTTAGATACAAATAAATACTTATAGTTTTTCAGAATATCATAGTTTAAATATTGTTGGAAGTGTAGCGCTTCCACTCTGTAATATATCTCTCTCAAAATCTTTAATTAATTCATCAAACTTTTAGATATATAATTCATTCATAAAGAAATTTTATATTATATTCCGTAGGCTGTAATATTCTAAATATAATGTTTATCACACTTTTCATGTAATTATAGAATCGAAATAAAAATACATGTCCCTTAAAATATAGCGTTGAATGTTCGACAATTTATAATTTTTTTACAAAAAAGATATCACCAATATGCATGAAATGACTTGGCTCTAAGAGCTAACATTTAAAATCCAAAAGGTTTTTATTTTACCCTTTGGGTAAATAAATTAATAAAAAGAGCATATTTTGTGTGTGTGTGTGTGCCAAATAGTATGTTATAATGATTTTTATGATTTTAAGAAGAAAAAATATCATGGAACTGAAAATATACGTCTTATTTAAGATATAAATCATTATTATAAAAAGATTCATTTTAATTACATTAAGTTATTTCTTATAAATGATTCATTTAGCTAATTTAAAATGGGTTCTGCATTTAATGCATTTTAAGGTATATTTATTTATTTTTAAATTGCTATCTCGTTATTATACTATTAAATTAGACTGATTTTTCGATAGATTATCAAAAAATATTAATTATAGAAAACATTATTAACTATTAAATTGTGGTTATTATTATTAAATAAATTATTATAAACCATTAAAGTAATTTATATCGCCATACACTAAGATATCGCAAGAGAGGAAATTCAATGTTCCATACCTCCCACATACCTATGATGAGAAGCAGCTTATGAATTTTTCCGGAAGCACTTTTGAGGAAAAAAAAACAAAAGTTTATTAAAGGCTTAATCTAATTTTTAAAAGAGCTCTACGGAGGAATTTGTTGCATATTTATACTAAATTATCTTACTTACATAGTTTAGTTCTTGTACTTTTATAATCTCGTAAACTGCTCGGGGTAATTTAATACATCGAAAATATACAACAATTTATTTGAGACATTGAAATCCTTTCAAATGTGATTACATATGTAGTTTATAAAAGTAATCATGTTAAATGTTTGTTTAAATATCATGAATGCACACATGTTTCAGGCACACAATCTTTCATACATATCATGAATAAATTTCCATTGGTTTCTAAGGTTCTGTAGAATAAGCATGACATAAAATATGTCTCGTTGTGATTTATCTTTACAACAAATATTTCAAATGGCAAATCTTTTAAATCGCTAACTCATAACATTTGAGTAAGGGATATTGGAAACATTTCAAATATGATTGCATGTGAAAAATATAAAATTACGTTAATGGTTAAACAAAGATTCGTATATCTCATGAATAGGTTTCAATTGGTTTCTGAAGATCTGTAGAATAAGCATGATGCAAAAATATTAGGCCATAGCAGTAATTTGTCGTAAAAACAAATGTAGAGAAACTCAATTTTTAAATTGTTAACTCATAACATTTGATTAAGAAGCCCTAAAATCCTTACAAATGGGATTATACAAGTTCTTAAAGTTAATTTCATTAAGGGTAACATAATATTTCTCAAATCGGTTTTTTTTATTATAGTTTTTGGTGATCTGTAGAATAATTATAAAGAGTGAAATAGAGAAGCTCAGGATGATCTATTGTCACCGTAAATGTAGTGAATAAAAACTATTTGACGTAAATTAGTAGCAAATATCTATTATTAAAGTAAATATAGCAAATATGGAAATTTTATATATAAACTGAATATGGAAAGTAATAGAGACGATTATATATGAAATTTTTCAGCTTAATTACAACTACAGTAAAACTAACGTATAAGTTTGAATATTTCACAAATAGAATTGGTTTAACCTTTTGAATATCTGTAAAATAAGATTAGAGAAAACAATTCAACTCAAGTGATCTATCATCACAGTTAATGTTCAAGATACCAAACTTGTTAAATGTGTGAGTTGCTTGCAGTGAATAGAATTAAATACAAGGAAAGCACATTACATTTTATTAAGAGCTATTGAGCTTTTTTCAGATGTGTAACATACATATCAGTAAATTAATTGCAATTGAGGCAATGGCAACATGATATTTTACCGTCTTCGAAGAATGCAAACTGGCTCTGTAGAACTAATAAAAATATATAGCAAGGACAAGTTATCGTAGCAGCAAATGTTGCGATAATATTATTTTGCATTTTAAGTAAAATTGATGCTCTCAAAGTAACTAAATGTACTCTTCATCTAAAACTAAATGTCATTACACCATAAAATTATATCTAAAAACCTTTTACGATATACATGATTTATTATAATAATGGCAGCAAGGTTATTTGAAAATATATTTTGTGAGACATTTATTTGAAATAGTCCTCTAATTAAAAGCATTTAATAAAATGCGCTACTAATAACATTAGTGAATAATTATCTTCCTTACAGATTAATAACATTTATATATTTATATGATAGGCTGTAATGGTATTTATATTTATAAATTGAAATGTTAAGAAAATTTCTCTTTAAGAAGAGCACTTAAACACGTTTCTTTGCTACTAAATGTAAAATGTGTCCTATGAAGTGTATATTAAAATTAAAACTACTCCTTTGTTTATGAGTTATTTAAAAAAAGAAAATATATTTTACTTCTTTTGAATACATGAAACTAGAATAAATCTCTGCGTATTCTGGTAAACCAGAATATTAACAGAAGCATAAAGGGCTTAACAAAATATTGTGCTAAAGTTAAGCGTATTTCATTTAATTTTCGACAATCCATGGTCACTTTTACTTCACAAGAGTTATACATTAGTATTATACAACTACATATTAATTAATAAAAGAGCCTATATAAAATTTTCTTAATTGAATAAAGTTTTTAATTTTCGACTTAAAAAGCATTTAAAGGGTAAAAATGATAGTCAAAAATTCATTTCTGGTTTTGGTGTGATTAAACTAAAAATTCTTCTATAATTTAAAACAAAAATAAATACATACTATATATAAAAAAAATTATGTATTATACACAACAAGAAACATATATATATACATATATATAATATATATATGTATATATATATATATATATATATATATATATATATATATATATATATATATATGTGTGTGTGTGTGTGTGTGTGCAAGTACCTATTTGGAGCGTCAATTGTAGAAATGTTTTAAGTGCATATTGTTTAAATTTAGTAGACCGTAGAAAAACTAAAAATGCATGGAAGAAGATTAATTTAAAATATTAAATCTGAATTACACATTTTTAGTAAAAATGATTGAATTTATGTTAAACCTATTTTACCAATTTTGATTTTTGTTAAATAATGGTAAAAGCTTAAAATTATAATTCTTTTAACTGTTTTTAATCACAACTTATAAAAAGATATATTATAACGGAAAACGATGATGAAAACATGATTATTATAGATGATAATATGTTCTTTTCCTACCATTTTCAATTGATTTCTTGATAAGAGACACTCTATTAAGGGGAAAAAAAAAAAAAAAACATTCTTCGGAAAACCTCCAACTGCTACATCATCATCAATCACTTGGGGTCTTTCCTGAACAAGTTTACTAATCGTGTAACCTCAAGATTCACAAATTACTTCCGACAATGGCACAGAAGTGTTAAACAATAAGTGGAGATTTCTGATTTAAATTTTTATTGATGGACTTTGGTGTGGCATGTGAAGCACTTTGCTGTGATTGCTCTGCAAAAATACCGCATCATTTTTTCTTGTCCAAAAAGCTTTGTTTGTTCTGCGACGCATGTCACGATTCTGTACTTCCGGCTTTTTAATGGGTGTCTATTTATCAGGAATTGAACCATTGGTAGGAGATACGAGTTATTGACATGGGTCTTTGATATCAATCTCCCATCAAGCTAAAAAAGTGAAATTGTTCATTTTTTAGTATATATATGAAACAGAGAAACTTGGCTTCTAAAATATTCGCTAATAACATTTTTATAAGAATGTAGGATATTAAACGGTAAAAGGTAGAAAAAATGTACCGGCTTGAAATCACTGCATCTTTTCTAAGAACTGCCATTAAATCGTGAGTAATCGAAACAGAAAGCATTTAACATTTGTAGCAGGTGATATTCTCAGAGTATCCAGAAATATTTTTCACCATAGATTTTACTACATAGTGTAGTGTAAGACCATGTACAGCTAATAATCGTACCCAGAGGTATTTAGCAATCGGGGCGAGTCTGAAAATTTCTCAGTGCATTTAGCAATATGCTCTACCACTAATTTTCCTACATAGTCTAGTGTATTATTATATTTTGTGAACATTCACATCACTTAAGGTAAAGAGATTTCTCAATCAATATGTGTCAGATTACTCAGAAATATTTACCTACCATTGAGAGTATATGATCATGTATTTTCAAGTAATAAAAGCATACGACATTTAATAGTTTGAATTGATAATGTTCTCAAATATATATATATATTCTTATTCTGTACCATTAATTTAAATATTTTCGTGTGTAATAATTTGTTGTTACGTTTGAAATGTACCCTTCTATTCCTTCTGGAGTTATCCCTTTTTTTTTTCCTTGCAATCCTGCTTGTAATAAAATTTCAATATTTTTATGTATCATTTCGAGTATAAAATAAATTCCTTTTCTATACTTAGTAAATAAGTAATGTAAATTAGATATTTTTATAAATTATATGGCTACTGGTTACCTACATGAATGTTCTTAATTCCAATTTAATTAGATTTCACTTTTTTCGTTGGTTACTCAAATATATAACCTTAATTAAAACTTCAACAAAAAAATTAATTTTTAGGAAAATATACTTCTAAAAACTTAGATAATTGCATTTGATTTTTATTTCCTCAAAATAACATGCGACATCATAATAGTCTTAGATGAAGAAAATATTAACAAGCAGGAGCAATTATAAATCAGGCTTGTTCTTTTACCAAAATGATGCCTACTTTCCATGCTTATTATAAAAATTTTAACAAATAATTACTATGCGAGCGCTATATCCAAGTGCAGTTATAAGCCCTGCTGTTTTTAATATCGTACACGAAAATTTTGAATTTTAATTTCAATGCCTTACCGCAAGTGTAATTATATAAGGATTTTATCCATACTGTTATTTGAACATATCCGAGAATTACTTTTAAAACTTTTAAGAAAAAATGTTTCTGTGAAGAAGTTTTATACATCTATATAATTATGCAGTTTATTCGTGAGTTAAGTTTTAAAAAAATGAATGCAAGTAACGAAAAATATAACCATTTGTTGTAAATTAAATAAATCTTTTCCTAAAAGAAGCATTAATTGGAAAAAATGCGCAAGGATTACCAACAAACTAATTAAGACTTGTTTTAAATTCTGTTTTCCATGGATGAGGAAGCCAAACTGATCGAAAAATAATGAGTAAGAAGAATTTTTCGGCTTTTCTTGGAAACAACAAACTATTAATCCGATTTTCTTCGTTACAAAATTTTTATATCATATTTTTCTGGTTTTTTTAAAATTTATTTTCAACTAAAAAATACCGGTAATTTGCTCCACAGAGCTTATTTAAAAGTATCAATTAGAATTATAAAAACTCATCTCATTCTGTTTTTACCTCATTAAATAACTTATATTGTAATACCTGCATGTACCAATAACCTATATAAAATGTGCACGCACTTCTGAAATCCGAGCTGAAGCTTAACCACATTTTACTTATAATTTTGAATAAGATTCTAAAAAGATGGATGTGAAAATAGGTAAATGTTTTATAGCCATTTAAAAAAATTTAATAACTTTTCAAAGAAACATTTACACAATAAAATGCAAATATAAATGAAAAGTACAAATTGTAGCTTCTATGTTTCTCATCTTCCTTGGAGATATTAAATAAAATTTCGCGTTTTATTCACATTTAATGTTAAGTCACTAACTTCTGTGAGCTATTCAAAATTTAGTGTGTCATCAGTATTTAAATTGTGTGTGTGTGTGTGATTCCTGTTTTAGAGAATATAAACTGATATTGAGTAAAGACACATTGGTTGTGTTATTTATTATATAATATAATTTTAAAATTGTAAAGAAATATAATTTTACTTGTTTCCATAATAAAAGAGTGATATAAATATTTAATATTTAATGAATTAATGTGCTTAACGATGAGTATATCTTATTTGAAAATTTTAATATAATATTACTAAGTAATACCAGATTCTATTTTTATAAATATTTGAAAAAAGAAATGTTTATGTTACATGTTAAAAAATAGGTTGATTTAACCGAAACGAAATATAATTTCTTCAAAGAATGATTATACTTTACTTTGTTTGAAATTATGTAATTAATGAGTTGAATACATCTTATATTTGAAATGCTTATAATGATTATTTTTTTTAATTATATATATCATGTGGATGTTTCTATAATGAGATATATACTTATATATATTAAAATGATATATATCAAAATATGCTGTTTTTCTAAATTATCAACATAAATAGATAAATTCCCAAAAATACTCTCTCAAATAATATAATTGTGTTAAAAATTAACTCTAAATTCTAAACTTTGGAATACGATTTAAATTTTTTTTCCACATTTTTTCCAAAGTTATAAATTTTGTATTGTGCCATTTGCTTTTGTTTGGGAAGGTGTATCTCTATTTTGTATGTATGTATGTTATATATATGCACATATTTATTTGTATATACATATATGTATGTAAATTTGTTAAAATAATGCAGCTTTATTTTAAATTCAATATTTCAGTCATTTTTAAATAAGAGGTATTTAAATGACTTTCATAGCAGTATGCAGATAATAATCATAAAGTTACATCTTAAGTTTATAATTTGCAGACATTTTATCTTTGAAAAACAATTAATAACTTTCTCTCAAATGCTTTAAGAATCGATATAAAATGCACTCAAATTTTAAAATAGTTAGAAATCTGAGGTGGTGGTTTGGTTTTTAATAATAAGATATAATAAATATTTATGGAGATTATAAACAATGCTTCTTGTGCATACCTTATGCATTTCTTGTCATTTCATAAATTTTAAACTTTGATAAAGACCATGATAATAAACTCGATATTTCCTGTAATTAAAACTAAATTTGGAAAACTATATAAAATTTTATGAAAGCTATGCTGATTTCTTTTTTTATTAAGAAGATAAAAAATATATGCTACATTTTTTTCATTATTAATGAACATATTAACATATATGTTCATTTTATATGTCATGCTTTTTCTTAAGATTCTAATGATGTATATACTACAATTAGGATTTTATTTAAAATCGTCGTTTGCTTGTAAATTCATTCTATTATAGCCAATGAAAATTAATTTAATAAAATGAGAAATTATTTAGCAAACACTTTTATTTATTAACTTTATTTACTGCATTTAAATGGATAAAAGTTAAGTTTTTAAACTAAAAATATTTGTAGAACTCTGATTAAAATATGAAAATATATTTTAATATAGTAAAAAATAGAAGTTCTAAAAATAATATAAAAACAACTATAAACATTCGTCAAATATTATGCAGAATTAATGCGCACTTACCTTTGCATTTTTATCGATGCCATTTTTCATTTTACAAAAACACATTCAGAAAATGATTTTTTATCATTTTCATTTCAATTCTTGGAATCATTCATCTGCTTATGATTCTCCCAGAATGCAATATATTTGTTTCTGCTTTGGATTTACAAAATAAGCAAATATCAATCAAATGCTATCCATTTATTGGCATTCCAATCCCGTTCACCCATTTGGGGATTGAAACAGTGATCTTTATATCTTCATTATCGGTATGTATATCATTCATCATGTGTCAAAATATTCCCCCTTCCCCATTGCTTCTATTAGTTGGTTAACTCTTACATGCCGTTGTAACAGTTTTGATCCTATAATAAAAGGATGACAGGGCAAAATTAGATAACATGGTCTTATGATAACCATTCTAAAAGGTCCCATTAGTTGGTTATATTTTCTATATTGCTTTCACATTTTAGGTCTTATATATCTAAAAATAAAAAAGATAAAAGATCAAAATTCGATTATGTGAGCTTATTGTAACCCTTCTTCTAAGCATATTTACATATGCTAATCGAGATTTAAGCGTGCGATATATATCTTTATCGATGCAAAATGGACATTTATTGGACTTAATTTTTTTTATAATAATTAGGCATACACATTTTGTCAAATATAGCCTAAGTGATATATAGTTTATTCCTCTTTTTAACAGAGAAGACAAATTATATTCAGGTTAACTTTTCAGCATTTATACATCACATATGTTAAATGATAATTAAAGTTGCTTAGTGATGATTTGAAATTTCACATATTGTACTCATTTATAATTAGAACGGAAACATTATTAAAATAGTTTGTAAAACAATACTGAAATAAATTTTTAATGTTCAACTATGTTTTTTGACAGCCAATTCAATTTCGTACATATTGACACACACAAACACACTTGTAAGAATTGTTTAATGCTGTTATCGATATTTTACTGAGAAAATGTGCTTAATCGTATATTTTTCCAATATTTCTTTAAAATAGTTTTCCACTTTTAGCTGTAAATTTTTGGTGCAAAGTTCTGTATTTTATATATATAATAAGATAAAGCAACGTATCTAAAATAAACAGTGTGAAACAATAATAATGTTTGATAGTTAAATAATTTTTTAAAATGGTGATAAATGTCATTAATCCCAGATAAATGTATCTTTATTTTCAGTAGTATGTAAAAAGAACTTGAGTGTTAGTATTATATATTGCCTTTGTTATACATAATGATTATATATAAAAAATATATACGTTTCTCTTAAAACATAAAAGGGCAAATAATTTAATACGAACGAAGTAAGAAAAATATTCGCCAAATGCCATAAATTACAGTTACTTTTTTCATGTGCCTTAAAGTATATTTTTTAATTTTATTTCTTATTCTTCAAACATTTAGCAATCCATTCATATATTCTTGTGAATTCCATAATTGAATGCCAATATCATATAAAAGTTCTTATATATATATATATATATATATATATATATATATATATATATATATATATATATATATATATATATATATATATATAAGAGCAGAAAAAATGAATATAAATTCAAAACTCAAATTTAATAATTTATTTCCTGATTTTGTGTTATACCTATTAATTCTTTCATTCTTTCGCACCATATTCTAGTACTCTAAAATAGATTAATAATTTCTTAAATTTCCTTCAAATATATTTATGCATTAAATCAGTTTCTGCTTATCTTATGTGCTACATATGATTAGAAAAAGCTGATATTCTTTGCATTAGAAATTTCAGATCTTTTATTTTTAGATAAAGACACATATCACGCACACACACCGGCACACACGGGGATTTAATTATAATTGGACCATGGAATTAAATTAAATGTTAAGGGTTCACATAACAAAGGGAATCATTTAACGAAGCCACTTTAATTCAACCCATTTCTTTAAAAATCCTTTTTTAATTTGAAAATAAGTAATTTTGAAAGAATTACTTTTTAATGGGAAAGAAAATACGTTCTATGTTATATTTTTTAAATGAGAGAATGAGTAAAAATAAATATTACTTGCTTGATTTCATAGAAATCGAGTTCACTGTTTTAATCGAAATTTCGCATTTTCTCAATTTTGTTAAAGAAAAATACATTTAAATATTTAAAATAATTTCAGAAGTTTATGTAAAAATTTCACTAATCATGCATTCCGGATTAGTTAATTATGACTTATTAATTTCACACATCCTCACTTTTTAGACTTATTTTAGAAGACAACGAAGGTTGTTAACCCGATCAAGTTAATGATCTTTGTTAGTGATTATTTGGGCTTAGTTATGACTTTGTAAGTGAACAAGGTTAATTATAATTCGAATATGATGATCAAGGTTAAGGATCCTAGTATAAATATAAACTGTAACAGAGCTAGGCAATTCATAATGTAACAGGCTAATAGCTTAATTACAGTTGAAAGAGCGATATCTTTTACATATAGTTACTGTATCTTCATCATCTATATCTTACCTATTCTGAGTCTTTTTCTGCATTTATTCCTAAATAATGCAATCTAACTTTACAAAAATTTGGCAAACAAATAGAGTAATTTTAAATCATTCATCTGTTGCTTATTTAGGCACCCAACAATTTATAAAGAAAGATTTTCTAAAAATAATTTCCAACTATGTGTGTATAATTTGAAAATTCCTCTTTCTCCAGGAAAAATATTTCCAGGAAATTATGATGCATATATGAATATATTTAATGTCTAATATTCAAATATTATTTACCAAATAATTTTTTGTTTATTATTCATAATATTCCACAACATGTGAAACATTAATTTCTCAACCTGATTTAACACAGAAAGCGGAAATAGATGCTTGACTTAACCACATATTTTAAGCACGATATTACGATAGGGTAGAAGTCCCTATTTTTATTAAACTGTTTTTATTAAGCACATACAACACAACTCTTACCAATTTGGACATATTCTACCTTGAAACTAAAATTTTAATGCATAAAATATTTATAAGTATATACGTTTGTGATTTTTTTCGTTTTTGAATATTTCTCTGTTTTAATAATCTTATACACTATAATATTTTTTCAAAATTTTTAAAATACTGCTTCGGAAAGAATCATAAGTGCTAGATAACAGTCTCTTTTAGAATGTTTATTTGAATAGTGATGCTATGAAAAATAATGAATTTATAAATAAAAGCTTCACACAAAAATTTTTTTAGATCACTTTCATCTCTTTCAAAACAAGTGTCAGTATTCGTAAGAGTTTTTAGATTGCCTTTTGGCAAAACTTCCACAGAAACATTCATTTATTGTAAAACTTTAACACTTGATTGACACAGTAATTGATAATGAACTTTATTTATAAGAACTTTGTTGACTTTTTATAAGTAAATAATCTTAAGCATCTGCACAAGATTACAAAATACTAATTTAATACATTTTTACACAATCATAGCTTTGGGCAGCGTTTACAATATTGTAAGTTTTTTCGACTTGTATACCCTAAATTAGAATATATTTAAATTGTTTCAGTTAAACTGCTTATTTTTGCCATGGTAAAGTTTTTGGCTTCAGCTAGAAATGTTAGCTTCAATTAGAGTCCATTTGAGAAAAAAAAACTTTAAAAAATTATTATTTTCGTTTAAAATTATTTTGAAAACTTAAATTATTAGAAACATATTTAAATATTTTGAATAGCAATCTTATCACCTTGACAAACTAGATATTAAAAGTCAATCAACAGCATATTGAAATTTCATAAATATTCCCAAATAAGAATGCAAAACAAGATTCCTAGTAGGCTATTAAGACATTGTTTTTAAATAATAAATTCCTTTTGTGCAACAAAATTGTAAATATATACATTATAACATGCAACTTCCAACGGTTGTAAACAAACGAAAAATTTTATACATTTTTAGAATATTAACTTAATTAATTTTTATAATACTTAAGCTTAATTGCTTGACCCTACAAATTTGTTGGAAGAATGATTATATTACAATATCTTCGTAAAAGCTGGAGAGATACTCTTAGATAGGAAAAGGTATTCGCAAATGAGAAAAAATGTGAGTCAGATATTAAGAATCACCGAATAATTTGACCACACAAAATTATTAGAAAAGTACATTGGAGTTTTATCGTGTGTGGTGGAGAAATATTCTTAAATAAAGGTATTCACATTTAGTGTAAAATAAGTATCGGGTACTAAATTTCTGTAAATTGTTGCTAAAATTCATTAAATAGTTCATTCACAAAAATGTTTGTAGCCTTATTTGAAATACGTCCTCAGTGAGTTTAACCGTATGCAATGTGTGGAAGAATAATTTACATAATGAAGTTCGTCTAATTTTGCCTCTCCAGTTATGAGAAATAATGGGAAAAATAGTATATTACAATTTAAACACAAAATTGTAATAAGGGTATTGTGAGATGGTCTGCGAGCTGTAAAGAAATAATAAATTAAGAAAAGTATTCCCAAAGAGTGTAATGAAAAAATCAGGTGAGAACCTTTATGAGGAAATATTTGTTTGCTAAAAGCAGGAACACATTTATTATTACCCACGTTCTCTGAGTTAATTCCTTATCTTTTACTCTGGTTATTTAGTTTTCTAAGTTATTTAATTTTCTCTATTTAACTCTAATTTTATTTAAATTTATTTCAAATAAGCCCTCAAATTTTGTTTCAATGCAATATACTTTGAGTAAATAAGTTTTTTCATATTTTATAACACATCTCCATTTATCCCCATCGTTTAAAATAAATATTTTCAATTTACTGTTAAAAAAAGTGTTCTGACAAATTATGTTTTTGCAATTGAAATGGGTATTTTACTCGAGTAAATAATTTGATATATAGGCCATTAATGTTTTTTTTAATCTAAAGCAAACCAACTTAAAAATAGTATATTACAATAAGAAAATTGCGGTTTGGCGTATAAAATACATACATTTGATATCGAGACAGCTCCTAATCTTAAAAAATATTGAAACTTTGATTTTACAAGGCTAACTCTGCCAACGTTTCCTTTCCATAAAAATGATAATACAAATGACTTCGAATACGAAAGTCACATTAACTATGAACAGGATTTTTTTTTATCCATAAATTATATTATATCAATATAAAGTACTATATATTGTACATTTTTAATGATTTTTATGATTTCTTGAAAAATGGAAAGGGAAATGTACTGCACAAATCATTTTATTTAATTATTTTGTTTAAAATTCTTCGATTTTTTGGTACTTATTTTTATTTTGTGATTTAATACGATATCAATAATCACAAGTTAGGAAATATATATGGGAATATACTTATAATCCCTTTTTTTATCGTCCTTTAAAAACATAAAGTTTACGAATTAGTTATAAAAGGTTAATGCTTAAAAGTAATTTCGAATATCATAAGTAGGTCAGATACCAATGTGATTTTATCAAAATTTATATCTTATATTTTTCCGTAAATGTCATACCGTTTATGATTTGAGTTTCAAAACAGAATTAAAAAATTATTTTTTCAAATATGCATCGATTCAATTACAAATATTTTAAGTGAACAAAGAGAGCGAGGAAACACTATTTTTTCTATCGAAGCAAATAAAGACTAGACCTTAAGAAGAACATTTTTTTTTTTACATTTTTTTTAACTTTTAGTTTTATCGATGTGTGAAGTCAATATCACAAGCCAATGCTCAGTTTCGTATATTAAGTGAATTGATTCCAGTAATATATCCTACATGAGCATGGATACATTGAGATGACGTTTAATAGTGCAATGGAAAAGTAAATTTTTGATGAGTTGGTTTGATATCAACTCTCCCGAGACTTTTCTTTGGGCGTCTCTCTGTTGTTATGGCAACGAATTCTCAAGTGGTACCTTTCTCATTCTCTCAATGGACAAAAATAGCCTTCCTCCAAATTTTCTGATCTTCCCTACCTGTAGCATGCAGAAAGTTCTTATGATCTCAGGAAATATTACATTTCAGCACTCGGCATCACTAAAACTCATATATACTTTGTTTAAGAAAAATACTTTAAGGAATTACTTTTTTTGTCTTATTCATACAATAATCCTAATTTTTATATAATAGATTTACACTGATCAAACTATCAGAATACATTTATTCCTTTTTTTTTTTTTTTTTTGCTACCACTCCAGAACAATTTTATTATTGGTAATAAAATTATCCTATCTATTGCATTCTAAGTTTATATATTCTTTATTTTGAGAAATGTATTTTCTTTTATCTTTCTCATACACTGAATATGAAAAGTTTTTCATTAATTGATTTATATTGATATGCATCAAAAGGACTGTACGATTGTACTTAATTCACTTTTATAGATTTAAAAAACGGGAAAATTAATGCAGCATAACGAAGCAGTTTGATAATAATAACTGAAAATATATTTTACATTGAACACACTTTTAGATACTTAAAGTATAGCTTAGATATAATTACCTACTCATCAGTTTTATGTAAGTCAGTAGTGAAAAAAACATCTTTTAACTTTAATGTGATAATAATGATAAAAATATTTACAATGAAGAATAATTTGAGTCTAAAAATATTTTCAAATTCTGATACAAAGTTTAAAAGATTGAAATATCAATAAGCATCATTTATCATCAGAAACTACGAATAATTGTTTGAATATTGCCAAATAATGTAAGCTGGGTTTTTTTTTTTAAAGAATGTAATCTAACACTGAATGGAGTCAGAAAAATATATCCCTTAACAACATCCAGTTTTTTTTTTATATTAATTTGGCAAAATAGAAATAATTAAGTTGAATTTGAAAGTTTTCAGAAAAGCTTAGTTTTATTTCTTAGAAAGTTTATTTATTTTCTTATCTGATGCATTTACTTTTTGCATTTTCTTAAGTTTTCGTAACATTAAAAAGTATATGGTTGAAAATAAGTAAAACTTAAATGATATATAAGCATATAAAATGATATACAAATATTACGCTCTAAAATAATCAGTATAATTTTTCTTAATGTCAGGCATAAACTGCATTTAAATTAAAAAAAATAAATATTAGATTTTTCGGTATGCAAAATTTAATAAAACATCGAAAAAAGTTCACAAAATTATTTGATAAGAAATGCTCTTGATGATAAGAAATTATCTAAAACTGAATTAATTTTTTTTATTGAAATGTCTGCTCAAATATTTTCTTTAAATAATTTAAAATCTAAATTGTTTCATGGGGGTATAAAATTTTAATTTGCCTATTAAACTCAAAGATATTTCCTTTGAAAATTAGCCAAATTTAAATTGTTTCAACTATTGTCAATTGAATACATCAATATTTAAAAAATATCCAGTTGAAAGTAAAATTAATAATTGCACTCTAATAATGAGAAATTTATTTATTTTGTACGTAAAAATAGCCTATAAATTTCAGCTTGTTAAAAATCTAATATTTTACATTTCTGATATAAATTAAAATCCTAAAAAGTGTAATCCAGTTGCCTAATTTTTTTTCTAACGTAAAAGTCTAGTAAGACAGAAAGTTATATTTATATATTTCTCTGCTGTTGCCTTTCTCTATGTGAGAAATAATTTTACTAGAGTATATATTTTAAATTAGGCTCTAAATTTCTAAAATCCTGCATGCTCCAGATGGGTGTCGAGCCAGCACTTTATTTAGGGAGTGTTGTTCGATCCCCTACGAGTTGTCTAACAATTTGCCACTGCGTTGACCAACACCCATCTCATCTGTAAAGCGTGGAAAATATAAGATAATAATCAAAAACACACTTAAGTCCATTCGCAATTCAATTAAGTTATTAAATAAGTTTTAAAATATAAATTATATATTGGTGATGTGAAATGTAATAACAATTTATCTACAACAATAATTAAATATAATAACAACTATGAATTATTGTTTTTGAATAGAAATGAATCATTCTTGTTTGTGTGGAGTTTATTAGATATACTAAAACTTTATTATCTTAATCATTATAATGGGTGGTTCGATAACACAACTTTATAACGGGTAATAAATGTGTGTGAATTTGGAAATCATCGATTAAATTTATTATATATATAAATATATATATACATGAATATCATATTTGGTTCACTGAAATTTGAAAATTATGTATGCAACTGTGCATTTTTTTCCCTTCTTAAACAGTTTTAAGAGTTGTGTTGTGATCTTATTGCAAAATATTTTTGATACCGTAATTATTATTTTTAAGTTATTACCTGAAACAAACTTGATGAGAAACACGCCTAACATCCAACTCTTATAACATTTCAGCATAAAAATTTCGATACGAATATTCATTTAAAAAATTAAGTTAAAAGTATATTTTATTTGAATTCTATGAAGGAGTAAAAGGAATTTTTTGAGAAAAATTGTATATTCCTTTATTCACTTTTTAATTTTTAAAGTTACTCAAACAAAAAGAATGTCCTTAGCATTATTATCATTTATCTTTAGGAGAATTATATCCTAAAATTAGATGAATAATTTTATAAAATATTCAAGTTTTGAGATACTATGCATTATTTTATACAATGATCTTGCTTTGAGACACTGTACAATACAATACGAAATTCTCATGCTTTAAGATGTATTGAATATTTTTAAAAATTATTTTATAAAATACATTCAAAATACCTCAAATATATTACTAAATATTCTTTCTATAAATCATGATGCAAGTTTAAGAATTGAAATCATGTATGGAAGCTTAGGAATCCAAAATATTGCAGATGTTTATGACACTAATATCGATATAAATATTCATGATGTAGATTTAATTTTTAAAACTCAAAACTTACTAATGAGAGAGAATCTGCTTTACTTTAAATGTAGTTTTAATTGAGATTAATTTCAATTTTTAGAATTCTCACAGTTAATTAAACGTAAATTTTAAATTTAACGATGAAACATTATCTTAAGCCATATTTCAAAGCATACTCTTTAAGTTGGTTTCAATTAAAAAAATTTACTGCACGCGTAACTAATGAGATTAATTAATTTAAATTCATAAAGCTTCCGAATCTTGTTTTTAAATTTTAATAATACGTCTTGTTAATTAATGTGATAAAGTTGGTAATTACCTACCAAAATTCATTAGGGATTTCATTCATTAAAATTTTAAAAGAATATGAGTTATTTTCAGTAAAATATAGTCAACAATTTTAATAATTCTTTCTGTTCTTTTTTAATACCAACAATTAATCTATGTACCACAAGATTTTACTTAAATAAACTATTCAGCATTTTAATGTAAAATAAGGAAATCATTGTCTTATGCAATTTACAAAATCATAAAATATGGATATAGAAATATTTATATGAAATTAAAACTCCAGCTCAGTTTTTCATCATGGAAAATTAGAGTTTTCTTTGTGAAACTGAAGTCCTTTTCAGATTTTAAAGAAGCCCAAAGTCATAATTTAAACATTTCTTTACTGATTGATTAATATCGGTTTAATTTGGTGACATACTTTCAGAAGTACTTTTTGAAGGTGAAGAAGTGATAATATCTCTACTATATACAGACAGACAACGAGAAGGAGAGGCCCTGGTCTATACCTATAGGTTATCAGGTTCAGCCCCTTCTTCATATCTATAGAGAACTGGACCCAAAGTACGATATGCCGTGCGCCCACTTGGAAACGCAACCGACTGTTAATCATTTGAATATTTGATTACAAAGTTGGAACTTTAAGGCCTACAGTGGTCTACAAAGTTGTCCACCGTACCACAGTTTTTGGTACAAACTTGAATTTTGTACTTATTATAAATACTAGATGAGAGAAAGAATTATGCAAAAAAAAAAAGACTAAAAGTTAAGTAAGCAACATTGAGTAAAAATGGATAAAATTGAGATGTTGATTGGGAAATATTTTTTTTGTGAGTGATTAAAGAGTTCTTAAGTTCCTGATTTGATCTCCAGTTGCTTAAGATTCTGTTCTCTATATACAGAAAGCTATATTTTTAAATCAAATATTTGAGATAGTAAGAAAGTGTCAAATACTGACACATTTTTCTACGCAAACTTCAATGCAAACGACACACGTTACTGTAGATTCAGTAATATTCTATGGCTCATTGTAGAAACTATATTCTATTGTACAATAAATAAAACTGTATAGGAGATTCCATAAGCAAATTGTTCTCTTCATATTAATGCAGAAGTATATATATCGGTACAATAAAAATATCATTGTGTGAGATATGCCCTAAGTAAGATTTGTGCATTTACATGATGTATTTTGACATCATATCTTGCCAGACTGATATATTTCAATATTATGGAAGTCCTTAGACTTTTTCTATTCATATGCAACGAAATCATCATCTATCCTCAGAACTTGATACACCAACAAACAATTTCAATAACCTTTAATTTGTAAAGTCGATTCAGAGTTCTTTTCTATATTTATTCAATTTCAATATCTCATCAAAATTCCTTCAAAGGAATAAAACACGCCAAAAAGACTTTCAAGCATTCTGCTCAAATGAAAATATGTTGTTGCTCCAAAAGTGAAAAAGACTATTTTGCTCCTATTGATTGAAGAAATCTAAATGCTTAAAGGACGTTAAAATTTTGATTTAAAAACGAATGGCTGTAGAATTTTTTAAGCTGAAAATATCTTTAAAAGCAAAGTGTTTGACAAATTGTTTTGATACGAATTTCTTCTCCCTTTTAAGAAAGAATAAAAAAGATCTTTTCAAAAAGTCAAACAGTCTGTGGTACACTGTGACTTTTAAATCCTTCCTATAGCACTTTGAAACATTTTAAAATTGGAGAAAACAAACTTATAAAAAACATATTAGAAAATAAATTCAACAAAATGTATCTTATTTAGAGAGTTTGCGATTTACAATACAGATATTTCCCTTTTAACCGTTTATTTAAGAAAAAACGTTTCACGAAATATCTTTTGGTATTTCTACATTTCTTAAATAAATTGTTCGAAAATAAATATTGATAGAAGATTTGTCACAAGAAGAGAAAAAATCATATTTTAAATAAAGTTTAAAATTGTTTTCTTAGTATCATTCAATACACCAAACAGGAGTTACTTGTTACTTTATTTTAAAGCTATATTTTATCAATGTTTTAATTTAAATCAGTTTGAAGATAACGAAGATTTAACTGTTAAGAAATATGAAATTCTTAACTCTATGTAAAACTATTAACAAACATTATGTAAAATACTTAATTTCATATTGTATTGTTGAAATCTGTAGCTATATATTTCTGCTGTGGGCGTACAGTTTTTAACATTTTGCAATATATCAATATTAATAATTTGTATTTTCAATTCAAGTATTGTCTGTAACGATTTATTATTATTCAGTAATAATTACAAATTAATTTATATTGAGTACTGTTTAATATTACTGATAATACTCGGATGTCAATTTTAAATTTTCATAGACGTGAAAATGTATGCATAAAATACTTGCATAATACTTTTAAAATACGTAAGAGTTACATGTGTATACCTAACATTTTAGCATATGTATGTGTAACATTTCAACTAATATATGCAAAACATTTTAAATGAAATGAAAAAAATGTCTAATCCCTTTAAACACACAGATATTGTTCTGATTATTTTTCCTACAGATTACAAAAAATGTAAGCATCATTTAAAAAGCGAAATCAAGTTTAAAATGTAATTTTATAATTCTTTTTATGAAATGTATTGGGGTTTTGTATCAATCATATGTTATTGTTATGTAGTTTAGATTTTTATTAATTACTATTAGTTTTCTAATATTCTTAAAATTCCTCTATTTGTTTCATCATTCAATAGATCCTTTTCATTTGCATCAATCGCCTAATACATGCATGAAATTTTAATACATTTACATTAGTTTCACCGATAAATATGCTTCTTATAACATTTCTATTGTAATCAAAATTCCCTATTAATTTCACTGTATGCTTTTCACCTGATATTTTACCTTAAATATGATTAGTTTAAAATATTCCTGCATGTTATAACTTTATTTGTTTTCTATAAAGAGTTGTTTGATTTATTTCCGTAAACATTTATTCTGAAGTTAGCATTAGTATTTTTTATACAAATTACCTCCATTGATATCTTTCCTAGGCATCAGCTCCATTGATTATCAATGCATTATTTCTCTTAAAGTAAACAATTGCTTATAACTATATTTGCTTAATAATAATTGCATTTGTCTCTATATTTATATTGATATCTAGAGTCTACGTATTTGTACTAGTTCATTCTTATTCGTATGAATTATTTAATAAGTCTATTTAATTTATTTAAATAGTTTTAGCATGTCTTATTTAAAAACGAATACATAAGATAGTTAGCAGTTTAGTTTATAAAATTTGTGTTAAATATTTTGTTGTCTCTTATTTATAGTATAGTGAAAATTAAGAAAAAATTAAAACGATAGAGATTTCACAAATTCAATTTATTTTCAATGAAAAAGAAAATTTAAAAGGGCAAAATTCTCTTCAAAAAATACTTGCATAATAGACAGATGAATAATTTGTGCTGTGTTTTTCAGAGTCTAGCAGATTGTAAGCTCGACTCCCATCTTAATCGGGCCTATTTTTATTGGCTCAGAATTAATTTTAAACAATAGTTGTATCAAATGCGTTCTTGTTGAAAGTAGACTAAGAGTGAAAAACGCTAGTATTTGATATAGCGATGAAGATTTAAATTTGCACATAATTTATAAATGCTAAAATATTTAAAATTAAATGAAAAATTTAAAAAATAAATAATTTAATAAAATGTTTATTTAATTATTTACTTATTAAAATTTTATCTTAATCTATTACAATATAATTAGTTGTAATTTTAAAACAGTAATTAATAACTAAGTTTAATAAATAAATGTGCTTTAAAGTAAAACCCATGTAAAATAGCTTTAGCTTAAAGAGAATTATGTCTGAATCATTGTTCATTAAATTATAAACTAACCAAATATTTAAAGCAATACGTGTGAAAGATTCAACAGTTTATTCCAGTTATACTTAAAATACAGCATTAACAAAATTCTAGTAAACAAATAAACCATGAAGAGCCATTTTTCGAAAATTATCAAATATTTGTTCTTTAAGAGCTGTTGCTCCAATTTAATGAAAACTTCTCTTCTCAGTAAATGTTAAATTAATTTCTTTTTCGAGTGGACTCTCTTGTCTTAAAATTTTTGAAAGCTACATCGTAATGGGAAATGGGGAGTTACTTTTGAGAATGAATACAGATGTCTCTTTTATTTATGAACTCTAAATTTGTACTTTATGAACTTTTCATTTTTTCCAATATGAGTTGATTTTCAAAAGATATGTTTTCCTAAATTAAAAGAGGCGAACTCTTAGAAAATTATTATTATTAAAACCCATCAAACTTCAAAATATACCGAAAAGCTTGCTTTTACTTTGAAAGTACATTTTCTTTGTGTTACACTTTGAATCTCTATAATGCATGTAAATAAAAAAGTACACTTTATTTAAATACTAAACATGATTTTAAATTCTTTACTCATTATTAAATTTTCAGTCCTCTGTGTAATACATTTTAAAAAAATAATAAATAGTTTCTTAATTTCATTAGAAAAAAATATTTTGCAAATTTTTTGCGTATTTTTACTTACTGTGTTTCTTTATGTATTGAAAAATTTTTAAAACATAATGCTTAACTTTATTTATGAGGTCATAAACTGTTTTATTTCAACTTCAATATGCTTGAATTAATAATTGACACGAATGATTTGATTAACATTTCTGAGAAACTATTGTTATTTTTTTCTTTGATTATAACATTCAAATAATATTGAAAAATATTTGCAACAGGAAATATGTGAAAATCATATATTTTTAAATAATTTATAACTTTATAAGGGAATTATGTCTTTTTGGTTTCCTTAGCAAAAGAAAATTGATACAGAAAGAATTCTGACATTCATTATAACATACATTCGGACATTAGAACATTCTGGCAATTAAGTGATAAATCAGAGAAATTTTGTGCTTCCTTTTCCTGATATAGTTATTTTTTTTTATAAAATTCTGTTTGGTTCAAAGTTTTTCGAAAATAAAATTATGCATTTAGAATTTAGTGGTGCATTTCAATTTCTACTTCATTCTCTAAAACGTCAGATCATTGGTTTCGTTCTTCTCCAGCGTGTACTTCTGTCTGTTACTTGACATCCAGTGAGCATATATGTGGAGATTAGACTACATATTTATGTGAAATAGTTATTCTGTCGGAAAAATAAAACTAGTGAAGTAAAATTTCTTTTAATTTTTCACTTCAAATTCTGATCTTTGCAAATACGGAAGATAGCACTAAATAGTTTGGGTATTTAAAAGTGAAGCTATTTTTCTACCAAAAACATCCTGCAATTGTAATATCAAAGTAAAAGCAGATGTCTATAAAATAGTTTCTGAACTCGATTTGAGATTACAGATTTTATTGTCAACTCGTAAATCAAATTAAGTTTCAGTTGCGAAGAATTAATAAAACATCATTTGCAACAGGTGTGCAACATTTTATAAAAGTGATGGTGTGAACTTCATTTCTTACTTATTGATGCATTACAACAAGAGTTTCGTTTTAACGGGTCTCCCAACAAGACATTAGGTACTTTGTGGAACACAAAAATTTAACAACAAGAACTCTTTAGTGACATATTTGAGCAATAATTTATTTTTCTCTAAAGGTAATATTTCATAGAGAAAAGGACTTTATATGATCACCCCAAATATTAGGCCAGCAGGAGCAATTTTAAAATCCTTGTTTCTTTTAATGGATGAATGTTCCCAAAATATTTCTCGTTCACATTTCACTTGATATGCTCTGCAATGATTTGGAGAATGTGAAGGTTGAGTAAAGCATTTCTCTTTACTTTATATATCTTGTGGTTAATCATGATCGTACTTTGCAATCTGTTTGAAAAAAAAATGAAGTTTTAAAACATAATTGTCATTTTATTCTTAACATCTGAAGATTATGAAATGACTATATTTAAAAAAAGTAAAATTGTATTTTTAATTTTTCAAAAACCAAGATTTTTGTAATTTGATGTTGAAATGAATTTATGCATTGCAACACGTTCAAGAATTTTACATAATATCTACTAATAGTTAAAGAATGGAAATGAATGGTTTTAATAATATTTCTCAAATTTCAAAATTAAATAGCTAATTTTAAAATAATTTGCATAATTTATTTCGAACTCTATATATTTCTAGTTGAATAATAGATATAAAGTAGGAAAACAAGATGAACCAATTCAAAGTGTATTGAATATGCTTAAAGTCGACGATTCCTTGATGAATTCAAGGTACTTAATACCAGCCCACATGAATAGGTTCAGATCATTTATTTACAACCGTATCAATAACTTAGCGATGAAGTCTTGGGCTGTTGAAATAGTTCTTATTTTAACAATAAGTAACCAACTCTCCAAGGGTCAACTCATTTCTCTTTTTTTGAGGGCGTTTCCCTGCAAAATTGAAATCAGAAGTCTGAGTAATCGTGTTTTGATGCGCAATGAATGGTAGTACAAGAAAATCAATGGGTTTGACCCTTGGGAATAATAAATGGAGCCATCACGGTAATGGAACTGGCTGTTAAATGTACACCAACTGTCGAAATGAAGTCTTATGTCAACACAGTAATAAAAATTTATGAACTATTGACCATACGTCTCTAGCGTATTTATCTATACGAACGTATAAAAATGTTAATAAACTCACTCATATATTCTTACTAAATTGACTAGCTTACGTTTAATTTTTCTTGCATAATATTCTCTTCCGTGATCAATTTACCTCCATTTTTACAAAACTTCTCTTTATAATTTACCTAAATGATATAGTTTTAGAAGACTATAAGTAATTAGCAGAAATGATATTCCTATTAATCGCGATAACGGTTCTATAACGAAGAGTTTATTTATATGTTTTATATAAACTGTTTTTTCAAAAATATCGCTTTCTACAATAAATTACATTTATGCATTCAATACTGTGAATGAAAATCGTTTTGAATATAAATCAAAATAAAATTTTAGATATAATGATATGCTATTTCATTTAATAATGAAAACAGTAGCGTCAGCTTTGTGTGTGTCTGTGTGTGAGTGTGCGTGCGTTCGCGCGCAATATCTTAAATAAAATTTTCACTTTATATTTAAATGCATTATAAGTACGCAATATATCTAAATGAATATTAAATAATATGAATTATTTTATTAGAAAAATATAATTTGCTTGTGTTAACTACAAATTAGATTATTTTTTAGCCGCAATGTTAAAAAAAATGCTTTAAATACACCAAATGTTTCTTTACACTTATGTGTTTGCTCACCGTTTATTTTAAAATAAATTTAATGATACAGAGAGAGAGCAAAATAGTTCTAAATTCTTACATTAATAAAGCTATGTGATGACTATTATTGAAATATATGAAAGGAAAAAAACAGGAAGTTCATTCAAGTAGTATTTTAAGAAGCATATCAATAATTAAAGAGAACATTTATTTTAATTTCGTCTATAAATCAAGATGTAAATTATTTTCCACAAATTTCTTTCAACAAATCTATGGAGAATAAATGCATTTGTTCAACTACAACTACAATTTGCATTATGATAAAATGTTGTATTTTAGATAATAAATCGTAAAAAGTACAAAATGTGAGTGTTAAGCATAATTTCTAAACATTCAAACATTGAAACCAAATAGAAAAATCACTCTTCTTAACTAAAAAATTCAATTTAATGTAATTTCATAAAATCTCAGTGCTTAAAATTATTTGCATAAATTCTGAAAATTCGTTTTATATAAAATATAACCCATTTATGTACTTAGATTATTGACAATTGTGAGTCAGAAACAATTCAAAACATATTTCCTTGGAAATATGTAAATAAAATGATCCTATAAATAAAATTAAATAGATATGTGAGTTAAAAATTCTGAAGTTCTAAAATTTTCGTTTCTATTTGTCTCAATCATTCAATTTTTTATTTAGCGCACATTGTGATTAGAATTTATTCACCATTTTTAGGAAGGTCGTTTACTTGGCATAATCGCTTATAAGAATCATAACTGTTACCCTGTGGTTAAGAAATATTCATCTATATGAAGTCCAGCAATAACTTCTTAACCTTTCTCTAGACAGTTTCTTTGTCGTTCTAACTATACACATAAGAATTTATTGCGGTTATTTATATATAGAAACACTAAATTACTTCCATTCCTTTAGATAAGAGATATATTAATATTTGGTTCATTTATGTCAGAATTTAGTCAATAAGGTTTTCGAAGGTCTTTCATTCAGAAGCAAATTTATTCGATCTCAATATATGAATATTTATTGACATATCATACTTCAGAAGTAATTATTAGCATGAATTTAGCAATAACTTTCTAAACTTCGATAAAATAAACTTCCCTTGTTGTTCTAACTAAATTCACAAGAATGCTTTGAGTTTATTTTAGATAAGCTGAATTATTTCCCTTACTTTAGATAAGCTCAATTTTATTTCCTGAGTTTATTTCTCTTCCTTCCTAGTTCACGAAATGGAATGGTTTAACATCCGTAAATGTTTATTTTGAATCCCCTATTCATTTTATTTCTTTTTCTACTCACTGAAAAAAATCACCTGTATGCATAATACCTAAAAAAAGGGAGTTTGGATGAAACCCTATTATTTAAGTTCTTTCTATACTTTTAATATTGTAAAAATTTATAAAATAATGGGAATTGTTTTGTTAAATGTTCTTTAAATATTAACATTTTGACAAACTTAAAAAAACTATCGTCGCATTTAAATTTACAGTGAAATAATACATCGAAAGAAATTTAGCTTCTGTATTCTGATCAAAAAAGTAGGAGGCATACTTAAGAATATATATGTTTATATTCCATTTTAGAAATTTCAAGAATTTTTTATCAATTCTAAAACGAGATGTCAGTAAATAATTGACTAAGGGAAGAAAAGAAAATAACTGAAAGTGAGGGGAAAAAAGGAATCTTACCCTCGACTTATCTCAGTGCTGCTAAATTTACTGCAAACCATATTGAAACATAAAACATGACATCAGGGATAGTATGTTTTAAAAGCTGGCAAAAAGAATGATGGATTTATCTCTTACTACGAGAACGAAATGGGCCATAACCAAGATTCGATTCAGAGAACATCGTTTTTCTTGCTTGTGATGCCACAAGAATAATGATAAAATCAAGCGCTCGGAAGTCACTTCGTAAACTTTTTTAAGTACAAACACATCTACTTCAGTTACTCATTTTGAGAAAGAACTGATACTTCCCACATGTATTTCGAAAAGAAAGAAAATTTGCGATCCGCAATTCTAACATTTTCAGTATCTTTATTTCCTCCTTCGGGCATCATTAGTAAGATGAGCAAGCTTGTAACCATTAAAACAGAGAATTAAAATTCAAAATGTCAAATGCTTCACATTTCAATTATTCCACTTTTATTCTAAAAGAGCTGATGTAATTTTCAATATCTTATGGATGTTTTTATCTCGTGAAAATGGAAACTTTCATTAGCATACTTATTTTAAGTTATAAAAGACGCTGGAAGCAACTAAAGAAATATTTTCAAATAGTGATCTGTTTTCAATAAATATTGAAACCAGACATTTTATTGAAATATATTATGATACGGTAACAAAAGTTTATGGTTATATTGCGAATTTACAGCATATTAATGAACTAAAGGAATCAAATGTATTATATTCCAGTTAGTAAATTATTTTTTGGAAGAGTTATAAATGTATTTCTGAACAAAATAAGTTATCAGGAATAAAATAAGGAAAACTGTTCTGCATTATTTGTTACTTATATTAATTTCAAGCATACGAATTTTGAATAAATTTGAAGTGAAGAAATTATTTTCTTTTGTTAAACTTAAATATTCTTTTTAAATAATTTTTAATAGTAATATTTTTATTATTGTTTATAGAATTAAGTTCTTCTGATTGGAGTAATTTCTAATAGCGATGTTAGAAAAACGTACTTTTAATTATATCATTTGGGAGGAATTTAAATAGATAAGCCCTTCTATTTTTTTATTATTTCTAAAATTAAAACATGCATAGTTATTCTATTATAGTAAAATAAACTGTAGTTGTAAATATAAATCACAATTTTTTAAAAATTTAGCGTAACTGTAATTTAATTTTTTCCTCGAAACAATCATTTTTTTTTAAGTTTTTAAATTAATGTTCTATATAAATAACATTAAAAAAAATTTAAATATTTTCTAAATGAAGTAAGAATTTGTAAGAATATTACTCTTCTTAAATACTTCTTATCTTTTAAAAAATTATCCTATTTTTTTAATTTCCATTTTGCTATGAAATAGGCATAGTTATAAATCGTATAGTAAATTGAAATAAATCAAACAGTTTAAAAACATATCAAACAATTGAGAAAATTACCATTTGTAGAGTTGATTATATTACTTTTTGAACCCAAAAGTATTTTTTTTTCAGTTCGAACAATTAATCAAATAAATTTTACGCGAAATATAGTTTGAAAATTTATAGTTTTATATTTTTAATGATGATTAAAAATACAAAAAAAATGGCATAATTATTTTAAACAATATTTTAAACGTTGTATTTTAAACAGTGCTGTCAACATTATTTTAAACGGTGTGAAAGTCCTTTTAATAAGTAATTAAAAATAAATTATTACTTTCATTACTGTTATGTAAGTATCAAGAATTATAAATTAAAATTTTTTCTTATTAAATATATCTTTAAAAGCTTGGGATGGTAATCTTGTGAATGTATAAATGTAAGCGCATAAATGAGACAATAAATAACCATATTAGTTGAAAACAACAAAATATCTATTCAGTCCAGTTTAAATTTATATCGCTTTAAAATATGTGACTTTCTTTAAATAACTTATTTTTGTGAACTATTTAATCAAAATATGAGACTTCGCGAAAGGATATGAAAAAGCCAATAGAGGGGTCTATGAAATCCCATTTCCCAAGTTTTCACAAAAAAGATTCTATTTATAGTTTTCTGTAGATATTATTATTTAAGATCTGTTGAAGCTCCTTTTTAGTGTTAACGCCCACGCGCTGTGATTTTAAGCTTACTTGGAGCGACAGATTAGTTAGAATGCGTGCCTTGGATTAAAAGAAAATTTCCTCCTCACCAATTTCAATCGTGAGCTTCTGACGTCAAAAAGATCCGTGACGTCATCAAAAGGTTGCAGTGAAAAAGAGTTTCGGAAACATTTCTTGTGTACAACACCACATAAATTATGTGTTACTACTATAAGGAAACTATAATTTTATTGAAAAAAAATTACTTATAATTGAAAAATGCCGTGGGAATATAATTTTTTTAAAAGTCTTCAACTATAAATTCAAGCTAATATTAATGTTATTAATATATAAATTTAAGCTAATATATTAATATCCGTTACCATCTAGCTAATAACTAATAAAAATTAATTTCTATGCAGTGAAACAATATTTTCAAATTAAGAAAAATATAAATTTTTATATTATTATATTTAAAAATATAAATAAACATAAAAGAAATCACTAAAAATTATTAATTAAAGTAATTTATTTCCATCAAAAAATACAATTCTAAATTAAGAAATATATTGATTTAATATACTTATATAGATAAGCATTCAAGCCTATAATTATATACAAATTAGTTTCGATATTTGTCAGTCTAAAAATGAAAAAAATTTCAATTATTAAAATATTTACAAATATAGAGGAACTTAAAAACGATCTCACATCCGAAAATTGCTCATTAAAGCAATTTATTACTCCAATTAAAATACCAAACTAAATAAACAAGCATGGCAATTTAACATGCTAATATAAATAATCATAAATGTCTTATTAAAAGCTTACTAAAAACTATATTCAATAATTACTTTCGTTATAATAAAATAATGCTCAGTCTAGAATTAAATCATGAAATCTTTAGTTAAACTTTAGTTTTAATCAAAATCATCATATCTTTTGTTAACCTTTAGCCTTTAGTTTTTAATATAAATAGTTAGTTCAACGCACTTAGGGTATATGAATACATACTTTTGCTAATTTATCAAATTTTCTGTCTTTATTTCGTTCAATAATTTTCTATAAGAACTTTACTCCCACTTTTAGAACTAGACTAACATTTCTTTGAAGGATCAGTAGACATACTCTTCTTGCTGTAGCTCAAATAATGTAATTCTTTGTAATTGATGTTTTCCTAAAGACACTACAATAATTCAAAGAGGCAATGCAGTTCTCAAAAAAGCAGCTTTGTAAGAATGTTTCGAGTAATCAATATATATTTATTTGAAGTAGTTTTTTGTGTTTTTATAGATGTTGAAAGTCTACTTTAGAGATTCCTATTTTGTCATTTTTAAGTCCAAAATCATTTTCCCTTTAAAAATGATATAACTTTTTAAGCAAATTTAAAAAACCATTTCCAAAGCTGATTACTGGAACTAGTGAAATAAATCTAATGATTAGGATTGATCGTACCTATCTATGCGTATTTTACTCTTAGGGCAAAATATCCTTTTTTGGTGCAGAATAGAAGTTAGGAAGTTTGATACCAGATCAAATATTCAAATTGGTATATAATCATAATTTGAAAGTTCCCCGAAAATGAAAATGTTTTTGGATTTATACATGGCTGTTTCCAATAGCTTTTAGTGGGACGCAAAAAGCGCACAAATTATACTTCCTCTTTTCTGACTTTTCTCATTTTTTTCATACGCATTTATTTGAAATATATCAAGACAGAAACGAAATAAGAAACATAAAGAAAAATAATAATTACATTGTTTTTAATAATGTTTTAGTGAAGGCATTTTTATACACATTAGTTGTTTTGATACTGAGCTACATGAGCTTAGGTTACATTTAATGTTGGTATAAACACAAAAAAGTCTTATGGGGTTTTTAATTAATATTTCTTTACAAACATATCATTCCATAACTTGAAATTTCCATTATCATTCCATTAACATATTATTAACATATCATTAACATAACATTAACATATCATTCCATAACTTGAAATTTCCATTATCATTCTTATTATACTGTTAAACACTTCGTATATTTGTAAATATTGTTATCTAAAATTCAAGATGTTCATATGTTGAATTTTTACAGTTAATAAATATATTCTTCGCAAAATAAGTTTCATTGTAATATTTAGTGTTTGATATTAGTTTAAAAATACAAATTTTAATATTACTCTATTTTCCAAAATCAGACGAAGTTTATCTTTCATGAGTTGATTCCTTATAAAATTTATATATAATCTAATGATAAAAAGATATTTTAATTTTCTTATCAGGAACAAACTCAAAATTTTAACTGATGTTTATACTATTAGAAATAATGCGTTAAAATAATTTCTTCGAACATTGCATATAACTGCGTCTTAAGTTCTTTTCCAGAAAATACTAATTCACTCATTCAGAGGATTGTTTTTCAATCTAATAGTCGCTTGGAGCACATAATTATATCTAAAAGCCACCTTTAGAATACACATACGCCATTCCTGGAAATCCACATGAACAGATTATAGTATTAATCTAATTTTATACGTGAATTATTATTAATTCATGGATGATTGAAATGCCCATTCCCCAAAATCGGGTATACCTCTAATGATTATTCATAAAAAAGACTCTTAGAGTTTTGAAATTAATGGAAATAAAGTAAAAAATAATTCATTTAAAGCAAATATTGATAAAATTATTAATTTCCAATGAGTACTTTAAAAATTGTAATGTTACAAATTTATATATAGTTTATTTAAATATAAATCCATTGCTAAAATTTCACGAATCTTTTGTTTAATCTTTACAATAGCTTTTAAAACAATCAAAGAAATAATTTAATTTCGAAATTAAATTCGCATAGAAAGTTTCCCTATGAAATTATGTGATTAAAATTTTAAGAACATTTTTTATGTGTGCAATAAATAGGAATTTTACAATAAGAAAATGAGAAGAAAATTAGAATTTTATGACACACACATAAGGAAATAACATTTTGAGTGCAATTTCGCTAATTGCCTTTGATTCTACGAAAGCTGTTTTAATCAATTGCAAAGATAGTGCAATTCAACAAAAAGTAATCATTTAACTGGAGGTATTAATTACTTACTCACTTTAGAATATAAAAGCATCTTTTAATCGCAACTTAAAATTTAATTGTGTATTTAAAAGATTTAGGAAAGTAATCTAATTAAATAAATACACTTAAGAGAATTTTAAGGAATTAAATTTGGTATTGATATGAAAATTAATTTATAAGATTTTTTTTTTTTTTTTTTTTTTTTTGTAAAAGTGTTGCAAGGATTTGATAAGACATTTTCTAATTAAGCAAAAATGTTTCCGTTTATTTAAGAAATAAATACAATGTGTTTTAAATTAAATTGTTTGAACTGTAATATTTCGAAAATATTCTGCTTATTTAGCGAATAGTTAAGAATTAGTAATTGTAATTGTTGAGTAAATGCTGGAAACAAGGTTAAAATCTAAAGTGAACAAATAGCAATGAAACAGTTTATTAGATTTCTCGCCTATGTGATACCAAGAGAATTGAACATTGATCAATTAATTATTGTTACTTCTTAGAGACTTCAGCATTTTTGATTTCATTAAAAATGTTTCCTTTCATTTAAAAATTAATTACATTATGTTCCTCTAATTAAATTATTGATATTGTAGAATCTTCAAGGCATTCTGTTCATTTAATATACAATTAACTATTAATAGATGTAACTGTTGAATGAATTCAAGAAACCAGGGTTGAAATCCAAGACGAACAAACAATAGTAACAAACACTGGAATTCATGTTTATGAAATATCTTGAGAGTTTAACATTGATCAATTAATTATTATTCATGTTAGATTCTCAGAGATTTAAAAAAATCGCTGATTCAGTACTATTATCACTGTTAATAAGCAGTTAAAAACAATTAACTTTGAATATAATCTAGTTCCATGATAAGTAATATTGACTTGTGATAAATGCCTCTCTCACAAGGTAAACTGTTGTAAAGATAAATTCAGTGCAAAATTTTACTTAAAATATTTCTAAAATTATAATCAACTCGTGCTTATTTTATTACTAAAAGTTATTTGGGAAACATTTATTATTGATTTTTTAAGGAAATTATCTTCAAAACTTCATATAATTCGAAATTTTTAAATAAAAATAAGCAAAGCAAAATATTCTGCATATATGCTAAATTTGATTAATAATATTATTGTATTTTCGCAACTATTGAGAAATTGATTATTAATTCTTTCTGAAGGCGACTTTTTAAATTTAACTTACAAGTAAAATATCTATGTTCGAAGTATGAAAAATGTTTTGTGATTTAAGCAGAATTTTCAATACTACTGACATTTCTTATGTGTATTATACAGAATAAAAATTCAGAAACACAAAATAAATTGGTTAAATTCCAACGCTTATTACCATATTATGATTGCATTCAAGAACGCAATCTCATTCATTTTTAATAATTCTCTTCACTTCGATCTGTAGTAATCTCTTTCAAGGAAACCAGTCTTTCAAAGCAGCTAATAATAGCAATTAATATGGCTTTGGACTCAGAAATACTTTAATATAATGGATTTTACCGCAGAAATATCGTAATACAATTAATAAGGAAGTCACTTTTGACAGCCGAATGCAAAAGAAACTTCTGTATTTTAAATTACACCAAATTACTTACATATGGTATTCGTTCCATATAACTTGCAGTACTATGAAGAAAATGAAAGAAATTATACAGATTCTTAGTTAAATGAATATAAAACTCTTTAAGATTCTAAACTCTTTAAAATTTATGCTTAAGCTATTTTTACATTCTATTCAGATATATTAAATAAGAAAATGATTATTATAAGTGCACTTTTATACAATGCAAGAACCATTTTTCAGTTTAAAGTTTTAAAAATTATTATTACAAGAAGAAATAAAGAAAACGATTGTTTTTCTTTTGCACTTATCAAACGCAGAATATTTTCTCTTTTTTATTGCTCATATAAAAAATATTTTATTAAATTTTTATCATATTATAAAATTTTTATTCTAATAGAAATTTATTTATAATAATTAAGCCCTAAATTTGAATTATCAAAGTAAAATTTCGAAAGTACAAATGCTTTTATATTTACAAGATAAAAAACTAAATAGTGAAAGTAGATGGTAAATTTAAACTAAACATATTCCTGTTGTCAGGAATTGAATCCTATCCTCGAAATTCAGATATCTCTCCTTGAGCATAAAATATTCTCCCAGCGTTCAGACATCATGTTTCACTCAAATAGATATTCATACCACATAGGCTATAAATCCCTTGAAAACCACTCAATATTATTACCAGCCAGACAAACTCAGTGAAATGAGGAAACAGTTGCTTGTGTTCTTTAATATGATGCATGCTTTTCATCGCGTTTTTAACTTAGCATAGGCTTTCCAAGTGAAATAAAATATTTCTAAATGCAATAACGATAGATCAGATTATCGATTCATATAACGCTGAAAAATCAGTCATTTTTGAACATATATAAGAATAAACGTTTCAGTTTAATCCTTAAAATATATTTAAAGTTATCCAGTATTATTATATGCTATATGAAAAACACATCTATATCTATCTGTCTATATATACATAAATAAATAAATATATATATATATATTTACGAAAAGAAGGGATAACCAATATCGATGGTTGGTTGCTTTGTTCTTTAAATTGCAGTGTCTGTGATAAGTATTCAAATTGAATGCTACAGTCATCCATCCCAGAAGTGGGAACTGAACCCACGAACTTTTGTCCAGAGTGCATTCGTGCTTTTCTTGGTATGATTGGAAACATGTATAAGAAATGATCTACACCTTTAGAATCCCACAGAATCTTTTTTTTCATTTTTTTGTAAAAAAACTTGCTTAAAATTTAATTTTATGACCATTATGAGTTGAAATATTTTATGAGAATTTTTTCCATATGTTTAGGAGAATAATTATATACGTCAAAGAAGCTCTTTACATTATTTTATAAATCTTCTTCGTAATGGACTGGCACGGTACTGAGCACCTCTGCTTGATAGCATTTTGTGCCATACATAAATATAAATAATATCTTACCAAAGCACTTCTATCAGATTATTTCATAGAGTTCTGACATGGAGAATATTATCATTTTCTTAAATTTTATGTAAATTTAGACAATAATCTTTCTATTGCTTTGTTTTTATACAATATTTTTAGAAATTTTGTACCTCTGAAAAACTTGATGAAGTGAGTTAAAATATTTGTTAAAATTTGTGCAGTTTGAGATCTTTAATAAATCTGAAGAATTATTGAAATATTAGTATTTTTAAATTCAACTGCTTAAGTTATTAGTTTCTTTATCTTTTTAAGAAATGCATATATTAAGCAAATTTTTGCGTTGTCAACTCATTTTAGCTGGTAAAAATAATTTAAGCAAGAAACGCATGTATGTCTAATTAAAGTTATCATTGATAAGAGAAACTTTATAGACTTCTTTTTTAGTCAAATATTCATAAAATAATTGAATATTTTTGCAATAAGTATGCTCAAAAAGCAAAATAATGCTGAGATAAATTTAAACTAGTTAATAAATAGCATCATTAGCTTTAATTTTAATTACTTCTATAAAAGTTTTAAGAAATAAGCTAAAATTGCTTTGCAACTGAATTTTCTTATACATATATAGCATAAAAACTAAATGCTTATTCGACGTAAAACTATATGCTTAATCCCAAATTGGAGAAAATTTATCTAAATAAATTGCCAATATTTTGAGAAAATAAGCAATTTTCTCCCATTTCTTAAAGATCTCTAATTAAGCAGCAAATACTTGAGCTTTTGCTCCGCCTCTTTCTGCTTAAAGAATTAAACACACTACCTGCAATAAAGATCGTGTCTCTTTCTCTAATGTTTTTATACCATTTCATTGCACTAATTTAACCCAAATGAGTTTATTCAGTAATCTTAAACGTCTCTTTTCACTGGAAATATTTTTAAAACAAGAAATAATTCTTCTCCGAACCGAATAACGTTACTTAAGCAGAAATTTAAAGACTTGTTTTGAATTGCTTTTTAAGTGCTATTGAAGATAATCCTTTTCAGGAACATAAATTAATGAAGAAAACGTTTAGTCAAACATAATTGATCTTGTTGTATATATTCAATTATATTTCGCATTTTATGATTTCATTCAATTTTAAATATTTGATAAAAGAAACGACTTTTCTTACAAACATGACCAAAAAATGTCTTATAATTCAAAAGAATACGTAATTTTATAAATGATTTTTTCATAAAAGATTTATTTTCAATTTATTTATTTCTAAGTTTTGTCAAGTTAGGAAAAATTTTTGCAAGCATTCTTTAAAAACTCGACTGGAAAACTTGCATTTAATTTTTATAATTCAAAAGAAAAGGAATATTTTTAAATTTATTTTTTATTATATTTATTTTTAAGTTTCATCAAGCTTTGTAAGTAATCTAGAGAAGCCCTCTTGAAAAAAACTATCATAAAATGCAGATGTGCTTACGTTTTACAATTCGAAAAACATTAGTATCTCTGTTTGTGAGAGATTTATTATTAATTCGCGCTTATTTTTAAGCTTCATCAAACTAGGATAATAATCTAAATAAAGCCTCTTTAAAGTAGGATCAGAAATTCACTTGTATATTTTAATTAAAAAAATTGAATTTTATAAAAGATTTAATTTTAATTCATTTTATTCTTAGAGTTTCTTCAAGTGGGGAATTCAAGTTTCTTCAAGTCTTTTTTACAATACAATCAAATAATTCACATCTGTTTGTTTTACAAATAAAAAAAGGATATATTTATAAATGAATTAAATTTTTAAGTTCTACATCGTTATTTCTTGTCGCAAATCAAAAAAGAAATTTTATGTATGAAGATTATGCAATTTCTTCTTTACACTTTTCAAAAATTCGTTACAAGTAAAAAATATTTCAAATTAATGTAATTTTTTGCGATTAGAATAACATAATTTTGAAACTATTTTTTATGTTATGCTTGTGCATTCATATACTTGCCACATTTTATAAGCAGATTTCCTAAATATGCTACGTAAATGGGAAAGTATTACAATGCATAGGAGTTATTTACAATAAGTTTTAATATCGCAAATAAACAAACGTTATATTATTCCAGTAATGTTAGTAAAAAAAAGGTAGCCATATAAAATATTCAAACATGAAATTGGAAAAGAAATATGATAGAAAGCAGAAAATATTTCGGAAGTAAAAAAAATGCATTTTTAAATACCATTTCATCCAGACGGTGAAATTTTTATGAATAGGAAAAAAAAGTACAAAAAAATTTCATTACGGTAACAATGTACTACAAAACTAATGATAGAAAAAAGTTAAAAGTGTTGAACAGTTAATTATCATAAAAAGTATTACTAAAAAGAGGGATATATTTCATGTGTTTAAAGATACATCAAATAATGGTAACTTCACTAGGAAGCTTTACTCTCATATTTTTAATATAAATGGATATATATATATATATATATATATATATATATATATATATATTATTTCTTTTAAAATAGTTGTTAGTTTATTTCTTTTCTAGGAAACATATTTCTTTCTCTCTCTCTCTCTTCACAAATGGAAGGAAATATTTCTTAATTCTTTCATTCTCGTTTTACAGGTTTCGTAATAAATGTAGCTACCAGTTCCTTATCGAAATTTATTGAGAAAATACAAATAAATTTACTGAATTAGTAATTCTCACAATTGCGAAAATAGCTCCTGAAAAGATATTTTCTCAACATCGTACCTTTCAGGATTTTTCCTTTTTCGCCACATAACATAAATATTGCCCATTTCTAATTTGATAATAATAATGAATTTAAGACTAAGTCTGGAATCTTTTTCATGAAATTTTCTGCAGAAGCATCCTGACATTCAAGCATCATATATAATTATTGTTGATGAATAAATCATAATTAATTATTATCTAAACATTTTGAATCTTTTAATGAGTAAATTCTTTTTCCCAATGCTATATTCTAGAAAATAAAAGCATCACTAAATTTTAGTTTTACTTACAAAAATCATTGTATTATCATGTCACTTTATTTTAGTTTAGTAGCTAAATAAAGAATAAAAGTCTTGCTGTTTGTAATATGAACTTATTATTTTCAACTAGGTATTTTGTCTATTAATTTATCCTTAAGAATAATTTTTTGTTCTCCTTGTAGATAAATAACTATTAAAATAACCGAAATAGTCTACTAAAAAATTAAAGTCAAACTACTTAATGAACCCTATATTCAGGTAGTTTAAACCATGAGCACACTAGAGGTACACAATAAGTTTTTTTGGTAAAATATTAAAAAAAAATTAGAGGCAACTAACATCTTTAAATAAAATACCGTACCATATAATACTCATTGCATGCCGAGAGGGCAACTAAAATGCTAAGGTATGATTTTATAAGTTCAATTCCCATGTTAAGTATAATCGTTTCTCGATATTAAGAGTCCCATTTCAGCTGTAGATTCAATCTCATTAATCCTCATGTGGAATAAATGAAAGGTGAATGATAACTCCAATCAACCCATTCTATTGGGAATTGAACACAGATCCACTGGATAGGAAAGCAAAATAACCAAATTCCTATCACAAAAATAATATCCATTAGAAACATTTTCGAAATGAAAATTATAGTTAGGAAAAAAATATATCATGGATTAATAAATATTATTAAAACCTAAACTAAATAACAAGAAACATATAATTTAATCAAAGAGGAAACCTTCTCCTGAAATGCGGAAATGCGTGACTCTAATTTACATTCTATTAACATTCTATTATTTAAAAGCAATGTATTACGCCTCTTCTCTCCCCTTAATCAAAATGTTTGTTTCTCTTAAATGCATTTGTATTCATGCCATTAATGTAATGTATGCTAATGTACTATTCAGATTAAAATCAGTTGTGTTTCCCTGTAGCAGATACTGACAGGTGCCACCCGACTCAACCGTTCCGTTGTCCTGGTGACCGGACAGTGTGCATTTCCATTCAATACCTGTGCGATGGGGCCCCGGACTGCTCAGATGGTTACGATGAAGATCCCAGGCTCTGCACCGCAGGTAATCTATTTTCCCTCATCAATGTTTCACAACATTCTTCCCGTTCGGAAGAGCTTCATTTCATTAATTAAACAGCCTATTTTTAGATGAAAGTTATACATTCTAAGACTAAACTAATTATCGAGTAACCTTGGAAGGACATAAGCTTAATTTCAGTATGTTTTTAAATCTTTGCACATGAATAGGATTTATAAATATACGAATTTATGATTGTATAAAAATTTAAGAATATACGATTTTAGGAATCTATAAATGCAAGACTATATGAATTTACAAGTAATGAATTTAAGACTACACGAATTTACTAATATCTGAATTTGAGAGTTTACGAATATGCGAATGCAGGATTTTACGAATACTTACATTTAACAATAAAATATGTAATGTACGATTCACTTTTCATTATTAATTTCTAACTCCTCTGTTTAATAAAATGTTTTAATTTTGAAGGTTTTATTTCAAACTGTTCTATATTAAATTATAAGAATAAATTAAATTATCAACATGCAAAATAAGTAAAATAATGTAAATAGGATATAAGGATGTTCATAATAAGAATGTCATGAATAAAAATACATAGTTAAAGTATAATTAAATCAATAATTGACAATACTTTTTCTATATGTCTATCTAAAATTGTCAAAAATTAAAAAAATCAATCAATTATAAAAACTACTTCCGTATAAAACACGCTTTACATTATTTCTAACCATAAAATATCTGTCGAATATATTCAGCTTTTACAATTCTAACATCTATACAGTTAGAACTAGATTTCATGCTGAACAAGATTGAAAAAATATTGTAATTTAATTATGATTCCCAAAACTCTAGGTAGAAAAAAGAATAGATAAAAAAAAGAAAGAAAAAAATTGAAAATGAAATATTCATGAATGTGAAAGTTTGTTTCAGTTTGGAACAATGAAAACAATATTCTAATCAAAATCTTCGAGTTGAACTTCATATATTTTAAGTAAAAGAGCTTCTTTTCAACTATTTTTTAACTAGAAGGGAAATTTTGTTCATGGTTCTGTAATACTTCAAATGATGTTTAATTATTTCTCTTTTCTCTTATTAGGAACAGAAAACCTTAGAAACTTTTTGTTGAACAAGTAATTAATTAAATGAAATATATTCCCCTATGCTAATTAAAACTTATTTTAATCTTTCTCAAAACATTTCTTAAAGGTTATCATCACTATAAATTAATTAAATTAATATTTATTGCTGCTTCGCCACATGTTTCTTTGAGCATTATAAATTAGAAAACAAACATCAAATTTCTTAGAAGCCATTAGTTAAATGTGTGTGTGTGGCAGAAACTATAAATTTCTCATTATAAGAATCAAGAGTTGTTTAAGAATATTTGCCTAAGGTGAGCAAATGAATATTTATCAAATGCTATAGCATATTTTCATAAAATATTAATAAATAATAAGATACGCATTTATTGTGGGTCGAAAAATCAACTTGCCAAGAAGAATATGTGAAATTACTTCTGTAATATCAGACGAAATAGAAATATGAAAGATTATCAACTCTTATTGAAAAAAATAGGAACTTTACCAGAAGACATGTTTATTTCTTTATTTATATCCTTATAAATTGCTTAAGATATTTGATGAAAATCATAGGAAAGCTAATCCATTTTTTGAAGCATGTAATATTGGTTTTTATTTATTCAGACATTTTTGATTGTTGGAAATGTTCTAGAAAGAAAATGAAAATTTTGTTTAATTGAATGAGCCTTTGATTAATTTGATAGATTTTGGAAAGCCGGGAGATATATTTCTTTCCTTTTTTCAAGATACTTTATTTCTTTTCATGAATTGTCAGAAATGTTTGATAAAAGTTTATGAGACAAATTCTCTTTCGCTTTTGCTTATTCAGATATTTTTGATGATGGAATTGTTTCACAGAGTAATTGAAAGTGCTCAATTTAATGAACTTTGAAAAGCAAGGAGCTGTGTTACTCTATTTATTTTCATTAAATGTCAAAGATATTTAAAAGTCAGAGTAATCTGTTCTTCTGTCTTTTTTCTTACTCAGATATTTTATATTAGAAAAGTTGTATAAGATAATTAAAACTTTTGGTTAATTTGATGAACTTCAAAAATCGAGATATATATTGTTTTCCTTACTTATCCTTACAAAATGTCAAAAACATTCAACAGATGTTAAAGTAATCTATGAGACATTTCATCTATTTTTAAGAGAAAGTTATCTTTTTGCTTATTCAGAAATATTAGAATATTTGAAATGTTCTACAAAGTAATTGAAATTCGAAGTTAATAAATTTTTAAATGAATCGTACAAATATATTCAAAGAAGTGAGTATATTATTTTGAAAATAATCTCTTCCGATATATAAACAATTTGTTTAACATTATTTTTAGAACCTTAATGTCACTATCCAACAAGAAATTTCTAAAATAGAATGCTATTTTACGATTAAACTAGCAAAAGTTAAAAATCGTAATCGATTCTTGCAAAATAATAATTTGCTCTGCAGCACATTTTGAGCTCAAAAATATCATATTTTTCCTAATAGAAAAATATTTTTATTTAAATAATTGAAATGAGAAGAACTGTATTTTTATTAATTAAAGAGTTTGTAAAATTAAATTTTGTTAAATATGAAATAATCATTTGTGTGTGAGTTACTGCTGATTATAAATTAATATCTAAAAATATACAAATCGCCGTTTTAAAATATAAAGCTTCTTAAAAGATAACCTTAGAAAGAGAAAAATATAGCTATAAAGGTGCAAATGTTTACATGTAATGAAATGAGAACATATCAGTTCACGAATACAGCTAATACTCTTTTGAGATACACCTAAAATTAAACTCGAAACATGAAATATTTCCATGAAATGTATAAGTAAATTGCATGAATTGAGTTAGAAAAATATTATATATAAATGTACAATTTTATTAATAAATATAATTACTAGCTCCCAAAACAAAAATATTATCTAATTATTTGAAAAATTCTAGAGGGATTATTAACACAATAATTGAAAAAGGTAAAAATAAATATCTATCAAGCAGTGAGTAGGAATGCGACAATCAATGAAGATTATATTTTTGTTTGTAGATTAAACATATTATGTAGATTTGGAAACCATGTTAGCCACCCTATATATATATACATAGTAATGCTTAATATTAAACTATTTTCTCTATAAAAAATCTATCAGATTTACCATTGTCATGCATTGAAAGAAAGAAATGGCAAGTGCTCGTACAGTAAGATAAGCTATTCAGTCTCAATATCTCATTTGTATACTTTCGGCATTAAATTGCCATTCCAAATGATGTGCAAGTCCATCCGATCACCTGTGTTCAACCTAGCCATTAACTTTCTCTGTGAATTGTGATTTACATTTCCTCTTTTACTGCATTTGATAGGGCACAAATAGGAATATGTCACAAATATTCATCGAGTAGCAAAAAGCAAGGCATATTGCGAAATGTAAAAGAATTTGTTTAAATTGTACTTACCTCTCTGATTAATAAATATCACTGGTCTAAAATTTGGATTCCTAATTTCTGTTAAAATCGTATAAAATTGTAGTATTTGTCAAAATACAGCGATTTTGAGCTACAGAAAATAATCATGTTTTCAAAAACAAGCAAAATCAAATGAGTACTAGATCTGAAATATTTTTAACAAATACCAAATAAGTAACTCGATAAGTAAAAGGTTAAATCTTTTGTTAAATTCTTTGCCGGCTATTACATGTGAACTAACAAGAAATAATCTGATTTGTGGTAGTCCTTCAGCTGATTCGAAACCAGATTTTCTTTCCCATAATGTGATTAATTTTCTTTTATTGTGGTTTATGATCAATTTTCTCCTTACAAAACTGCATTAGATAGAACTTTATTTAATTAGTTAACGCTTTGAACTACGATTTATTTGGATATAGTAAAAAAAACTATTTTTATATCGAAATATATATTTCTATTTCTTCCATTTTTTTACACTTACTATTTATTTTTAACCATTGTTGTTTCTTAACTTTCCATCCTTTTATAATTTATAATTAATCTTATCTTATAAGAATTATAATCTTAATCTTATAAAGATTTATATATAAGTAAATCCCAATATTTCAAATTTTATTTGTATCAATAAACTGTAAAATTAATTATTGAATTACAAAATTATAAGAAAACCATGTATACATTAAGAGAAATATCTTCAATAGAAAACTTCTTATATATAAACAGAAAAATTATCATTTTTTCTGGAATTATCCATACATCATTAGAAGAATATTTTTATAATGAAATATTCTGAATTCAACTTTGATTCAAATATATATATATTAATTTTCTTTTAATGCAATGATAAAGAACACTAAAAAAGGAAAAATAAAGAATCATAGAACAATTATATATTCTAAAAAAAACTTTATCGTAAAAAATTAAAAATTAAAATTAAATAATCACATAACAAAATATTTTAATTAGTGTTGAAAATTATATATGTTTTAATAGTTCTTTTTTAATCTGCTTTGAAAGGTATTTAAATATTGGTAATTATTAAATAAAATTGATATAAATTAAGGACGAATGATTCAAATTATATGTTCACTTGGTCTTCATTTTGTTACCGTTTATATTTAACTCAGTTCCTTTTATCGGTTGTATGGGTTACATTGTATGCATAAACCTAATTATTTAAGTATAAGCTGTATTCTTTTTCTCAGCTGTTTGAAACTTTTGTCACGTGCAAAATGGCGCATTTAAATTAATCTATGATTGTATTACTGTAACTTAATTATTATCTTCTATCGTTGACTAATTGAATCTTTTGTTAACAGACAAAAGGACGCTTTTAAAATAAGCAAGATAACATACAATATATGAATATTCTTTTTATAATCATTTATTGAAGTACTCTGTTAGAAGCATATTTTTCCCTGGGACCACAATAAGTATTTTAGCTAGTTTTCTCATTGTTTTGTGATTTGTCATAGAATTTTACTTTTTATCTTCCATTTCTTATTTTTTTATATCTTGTGAAATCCACTGTTATGTTAAATTAGTTTTCATCTATAGTTTTCCACATGTGTATTTTGACAGTGAACTATAGTTAAAATATGAATAGAAAAATTTCCATAAACTATAACGATATTATAACAATTTACTTTATTTGTTTTCCTCGATAAATACTAATGACTAATTTCTTACGTGCCTTTATTACATGGATATTTTTTGCACAGAATTTAATGTCACGCCCTCAGACATAAGCCAAGTGAATATCATTTTTGAATATAAGAAAATTTCAAAGAAAATGAATACATAATTAAGAAATTTATTTTTTAATTACTATTAATTAAAAAAGGAAGCCCGTCGTGTATCATTATGGCTAATATTTTTAGTTTTAGCTCTAATAAGTTCTCGTCTGAATTATTGAATCTAAAATAAGTGGCATTTTGTATTTCCAAACGTTGTTCAGTATTGTGCTTCTTATCGTGTCTAAAATAAGTCTTTTGACATCTGAACATCGTAAGAAGAAGCCGATAATACTGCAGTTTTGATCCTAAGTGTTTCTCCAATATCTCTCTACATAAATTTTGCCCAACTGGATAAAACAAATTGTACTATTGAATAAGTAAATATAATTTTTTACTGTGTTAAAATTTCTTTTTATTATTACACATAATTATTTTTCAGTTTAGATCCTAAGCATTAAAACAGACTGAATAATAGGACATTTTTGTTGGCAATACATGAAGACTTTAACGATTCATTAGATAAATATTTGATAAACAAAGATGGCACTCAATACTTAGCCTTTTATTTTTCAAGCAATTACTTATTGCTGCATGTTTCATCACCTTTTAACAACTATTTCTGCGCTTTTGTTCCTGCCATTCAGACTCAAGTACAACAATCTTTCATTATATGTCTCTTTTTGATCAGACCGCTATTCTTTGTTTTTTGTAAAGGCCTTCTTTCCAATCATCCTTCAAGAGAATCTATTATGCCATCCTTCCTTCAAACATTGCATTAACTGTATTCTTCCGCCACTCAAGCAAACTACACTATAATCGATCACTCGAGTGGAGTTGGGCTTTTACGGGTCCGATCATGTGACCTGTTGGAGGTTCTTACGTGACCGGAAGATCCATGGCAAATTACGCGTGTAACTTTGGTGTTTCTCTCAGTACGCTTCATTTACTATGTTTAATCTATCATCGTAGACAAGAGATAAATTAGTTTCGACGATCAGGAGTGCTTTTTATCCGTATTTTTACAAATATTGTGGTACGAAAGACAAATGTTTGGTCAATAAAATAAGAAATCGAAATACACGGTAACAACTTTAACATATTTTTCCTCCACTAACAGAATAATTACATTCATTTCGAAAACAGTTGATTCCTGAAACAAAACCCGGTTATCAATTTCTAGTGAAATAAATTATTTTTTATTTACTTCCTACCGGATTTTAATGATTGTTGCTACCAAAAAATGTATTGATTAAATTAAATGATAAAAATACTCTGATTAAAAAATCAAAAAACTCTTTTTTTCCTTTTAAATTCTCTTATTTTCGTATTATTTTAGAGCTATCAAAAAATTACATAATCATATGTCCTTTTCTACAAAAAATTGAATTTATCTATCTATATATATATATATATATATATATATATATATATATATCCTTAGTTACAACACAATGGAATCTCTCTAATTCACCATTTAAACACTAAGTTCTGTATTAATTAATAATATTGTTAAAAAAATTTATTATGAATGTTCTACATTTTAAGAAAAGACCGTATACACTAACAATGCAGTGGTTTTCCAAGTTGATCAAATGATTTTTATCCATTTGACTTTTATTTCTTAAAAGCATATTATATTTAACTTACTTGCCGGCTAACTTGTCTAGTGGTCAGCGTGCCTGACTACGGATAGGGAGGTCCTGGGTTCGAATCCCGATTCAGGCATGGATGTACTTTCTCTATCCTGTCTTTGTCCTTTCCTTGTGTGTGAATGAAGTGTGAATGGTTGCCTACCCTATAAACGGGTTCCTATGGCATGTGTGTGTACTGAAGAAGTCGGTCTCCACACCAAATACGGTTCAGTTGGAAAAGTGGAGCAGCGCACCCCAATTTGCCAGCCTAGCTGGTACACGAGAACAACAACAACATTTAACTTACTTAAGTCTGGTATGTAATAATACATCTGAAATATAATTTTTTAATATAGAAGATAATTTATTTAGAAATATTTTTAATTTTGTAATTTATCACACATGAACCCAAATTTAATAATTAAATATGATTCCTATGATTTTTATTTTTCTCTATTAATTTGCTTCGACGTAAATTCTGCATTAGAATTAAAACCGCTAGGTTTTTAAGGCAAAATACTTTTGCGTTCTTAATTTTATTGGACATATTTATTAAATTGATACTCAATCAGCTTTTAAATATTATATTAGTATATTGATTTCACTTTTTTCACATATGTGAGGGAAAAAGTGATATTTTTACTTAAATGAAGAAAATATAAAAAAAAATGTTTGCTTTTTTTTAGCTTTATTTGAACAAATTTCAATTATATGAATTTCTTTAAAAAGTTTACTCTTGAAGAAATTATTCCAAAATTGTATTCTAATACAGATTAATAACCTTAGTCTTCTTCCTTAGTAGAAAAGCAACAATGAAACTAAATAACGTGTTTCTGTTTTGCAAGTTTTGTTAGAAATGTAATGTATTATATGGAATCACAAATTTCACTCAAATATTTTTTTCCTTTCTTCCCCCATTTCACAGACGCAGATAAGAAATTAAAATAAAAAAAATTACTTCTTATTAGAAGTGGTCTTCTAATCAAGAGGATAATCTTTTTACACTGTTTCTCCTAAAGAAGAGGCGCGTAACAATTAATGTAATTAATTATAGTCTCGCTTTGTGTCAATTTACAAAGACAATTTAAATTGAATATGTGACTCTTTTATTGCACCAAAAACCAGGTGCAAAATTAATTCATTGATGTAATTAACTAATTAAGTTAAAGCAAAATTAATCTAATTAAGTTGAAGCATCGAACACCACTATTGGTGGACTGTTACATCAAATAAATTGGATACTCATGCAGAGTGTCTCGCTCCATTTTTCATTGAAATTTCTTTAGGCAAAGAAAAATTATATTATATTATATTTACATTAGTATTCCTTCGAAATATTTGTATCAAATAGTTTTAATATATGATTAAATTCATAGATTTCTGTTGACATCCATCGTAAACTAGTACACCATGCTATCAAATACTCTTTGAATTTTCATTTTAATTTCATATTATATATATATATATATATATATATATATATATATATATATATATATATATATATATATATATATATATATATATTTGGTATATATATATTTTTGTATAGGTCAAATATATATATTTGTATATATATATTTGACCTATTCAATACGCAATTATGTGACAGTGTCATTTATACATTTTACTTTTGAGTCTATATATGGTAAATATCTCTGTGACTTCGCGATAATTTTATCATATACTTTAAAGACCATATATATATATTCATATACAGTTTTCAGACATTTCTTTTCAGTGAATAAGCATTCTTAAGACTATTTATAAATTTAAAAATAAACTGAAGTGTAAAAAATATACGTTAATTATTTTTATCATTTAATTAATTTAATTATCTAAAATGTCAAACTAAAAAAAAGTAAGTAGGTTTCAGTATTATACTTGTCCTCCCATTGAGGTGATCTTCTCGAATCTTCGTCTCATGTTGGGAAAATAATCATCTTAGTAAAGAAAATCACTTATTCTCTTTCTCTCTCTCTCTCTCTTCTCTTCTCTCTCTTTAACGAAGATAAGATCTTAAGTGGTCTTAGAATGTAGAATTAATTAATTCTGTGGTAACAATGTTTACAGGTTTGGTCTTTAACAAGACAATGATGTTGGCTTTTTTAAAATTTACATTTCAATTAGTAGTAAATTATTTGCAACTCCTGTTAACTTCCGATCCAACAGATAGCTTTTTTGGGTTATTCCAATATTAAAGCATTGAATTTTAAGAAGTCTGATTTGACTTTATTTTTGAGGTCACATGCTGCGAAGTACTTCAAAATATTCAAATCATATAACTGAAATTTCATTTAAAACAAGTTGATGTTACTTTATTTCCTACATTTCTTGTTTATAAATTTGCTGTATAATGCAAATTTTTAGCATCAAGAAAATTCAGGAAGTTAAATTTTTTTTTCTAGCTGAGTGTTAAGCAATTTTCCGACGTGATAGCTTCTACATTATAGTTTTCTTTTATGCTATGCAATTTTAAATGTCATGGAATATTTTTTTATATATAAGTCAAGCTAGTCTACTTTATATGAATATTAATAAACATCATTCTGTTATAACTGAATACATTTTTACACAGATAGTAATAAAATAGCATTTTGAGAAACTTTTAAGGTATAAGACCTTTAATGAACTTTAATTTATTCAGTCTAGTAACTCAACCATTCTCACAAGACATGTGTTAACATGAAGTTTGTCTCAGCATAGCAGTCCATCTTAAATAGGATGAGCTACAAGTCCAACGGCTCAATATTGTTTTACTGTATAGCAATCATTGATGTTTCTTCTCTAAATGCAAATAATCTCATTTATGGCAAGTTCCCCATTACCATGATGCTGATGAAATTAAATTACACAAACATTTCTTGTAAGACACCTTTATATCGTGGCACTGAAATAGATGAATTACACAAGAGAGAGAGTATAGTTAGTAAATCTTTTCCCCTTACTATGACACAAAAGTATAGTTAAACTAAATAAGTATTCATATAGTTCAAACAGTAAGTTTTTCTCTTTCTAATATGATTCTGCAAAAGATAAACTACACAAGAGTAAGTTTTTCTTCTTTGATATAAACTACACAAGTTTGCCCCAAACATTTTTCTTCTTGCTATGACAGTGAAGTAAATAAACTCTGCAAATATTCCTAGTAAGTTTTTCACCCTACAGTGGCACTGAAGTGCCAATCACGCAAGTTATTTTAATAACTTTTATTTTACCATCAGACTGTGATGAAAAAGGACTGTGCGTATATTCTTAGTAATTTTTTCTTTCCATGACTTCATGGGACAATAATATTTGGTCTTCATAAATTTATTTTAAATGTATAGAATAAAAACATGGAAGTTTTTCCAATTGCAAATGATCCACAGGAATTTAAATTTACATTCTGAAAAAATTTCTTGGGTGATATTTTTTAGGCGGAATTGTGTATGTGTATTTTACTGTTGAGTGGAATATATATATAAATTTACATTCTGAAAACTACTCTAAGGTGATATTTTTTTCTTTTAGTATTATTTAATTTATAAAATTGTCACTTTGTTTTTTATTTGCAATTTTCTTATCAAGATGAATTTAACTTACAAAAGCCTTTTGATTGTGAAATGTTCAATTGAATTTTTAATGGTTAATCTTTCTCAGGATTCATAGAAACTTTTGTTATATTTTTTTGAGTAGTAAAATTAAAATGATAATTTTTCATTTGATTTGTTCTCATATTTTATATATTGTAACTGATAAAATATGAATTTTTACTAGTTCATTAAAAACATATCCTGAAAGTTCTAAGATTCTCCTTAAATGAACCTCATTTAAATAACCTCTAATACTCTTAAGTGAGAACCTCTTTTATATAACCTCTTTAAATGATCTTCTTAAATGAGAGAGAGAACCTCTTTTATAAATAACCTCTTTAAATAATCCTCTGAAATGAACCTTTTTTACTGTAGTATGTGTTTTTAAGCACTAGGCACATGTGAATATTTAGATAGAAATTTGCGACATTCTCAATTTAAGTAATTTATTTTGGAATTATGATCTAATTAATGTAAAATCTAACACTCTTACGTTTAACACATCGTGACTATAAATAAATAAATTCTTGAAGCAGTAAAATCAATTTGTACATTTCTTCTGACATTAATAGCTGCTAAAAGCAGGCTTTTATCTTAACAACTCAAACATTCCGAATTTCTGACTGAAAGGGGCTTAAAATAAAATACCATCTTCGGCAATTTTTCTTTACGTTATTTCAACTTCCTCGCTTTTCACGGAAATAAGATGCATAATCTCTCACTAAGGGTCGGACCACGCATTTTCTGATAATGTCAAGAACGGAGATTACTTTGTACACGGCATACTCCGATTTGTGCCAATTTCCACCAGTTTGACAATGCATGCTACCTAAAACCGATAAACGGAAGAAGAAATTTAATAAATAGCACAAAATAAATCGTTTTTTAGCGAAACAATTGGCAACAATTTTTTATTCTTTTACCCCTCACTAAGCATAGACGCCTTTTATATTCATTTTTCGAATGATAATAGTTTATAAAAATAATTTCGATGATGGGATAAAGAGTTTAATTAATATTTCCAACAAATCACTGGGTTTTTGTAACATTGTAACACTTAGAAACTAATCGGTGTTAAAGTGCAATTTAGATTCATTTCTGTTTGATTTATAATTTATGGTTGAGATCTAAAAAGTCAGAATTGCGTTTCCTTTTTCAATTTTCAGGTATGGTGTTTAAATAATTCATAAAGTATAAAAAAGGATATTAATTTAAATTTTCGGTATCCAATATTGAAAGATAATATGTCTATAAGAAGAAATTATAATTTTCTATTAATTTTGCTGTTCTTGTTTAATAAAAAATGTACGAATTTTAAATATACTCATACCTTAACAAAAATAAAGCAGTAATAATTAATCTAATACTTAAGGTCGCATTCTTTTCTTAACGATATATTAGAAAATCAATGGAAACATCAAGTCTCTTCAGTTTAGATTTAACATAATTCTTAAATTTTCTAATGAGCTTACTATTATTCTAGATTATATATTTCATCAATATATTTTAACTATTAGTCTAACTAGAAATAATTCTAAAAGCTTTTAAAGTCACCCATGAGGATGTTTTAAGTAAAAAGTGTTTATTCAACCTTTTACTTACATAATTGTTTGTGAATTATTACTTGTCTTATATTTTGTTTTAAATTTGCTTTCCCGCAAGCTCCATCCTTTCCTTGTGTTTATTAAAATTTCAGCCTTATGAATTATCCCTTCTGATTGTTGTGAGTAGTTACGTTGCTATATTGGAATTTTAACTCAAAAATTTATTTTATCTGGAAATTTTAACTGAAGGAGTGAAATTAAATAAAAATACTATGAAATTGCTTTTAAAATGGCTAAATTTGGTACTCAAATGGTTTAGTTACTTATTAAAAAGATTTAGTTGTGAAATTAGTTTCACTTTCACAGTCAAACATTTTCCGTTTCATCTAAATCTGGCTTCATAATAAGCATTACATTTTATTTAAACCGAATATTTGATTTTAGCAGCACCTATAGATAGAATTCCCAGTTAATCTTAATGAAAATATCAGTATTCTAGGTAAGCATTTTAAATGTGATGTGAAGAACAAATTTGTGTGTTTGTGTAGGTGTGAAGACTCGGTGCTTGATTCATATCAGCAATTGAAAGGAAAATCTTTAAAATTAATAAAATCAAGCTATTTATTCTGTGATTAATATCAGTAAGTGGTGGTAACAATTTATAAAGAATGATTAGCTTCTTGACAATTGAGATCATTTACACCCTTTAAGCTAGATGATACAAAGCGCGAAATTTTATATATTTTATTTTCAGGAAATCACATTAAGGAAGACTTTATTACATACTTTACATTCTTGTTATTACATTACATTACATTACATTCTTGTCATACATTACTTTCACACAAGTCAAATTCGTTCTTATGAGGATTTTTCTAAAAAGTGAAGATATGAGTTAGGATGTTTTGGCCGGGAAATTCTTTTGATTTAAATTCCACAAAATATGTAAGGGATGTTTTGACAATACTTTTTTTTGGTTATATCCTTTTGTTATCTATACTCTTGGGTACGATTACACCTAACATCTGAAACAAATACTTGTTGAGAAAGGAGAACTCTGCTGTTGTTGTTATTGTGGCTTATTCCTCAAGGTCTAGCTTCAAGCTGGACCATGTCCAGGAGGTCATGAATTCTCAAAAAGTCATAAGCAATAAGAGGTGAAGTAATATGGTCTTCATGCAAAAGCCCTACTCTGTGGAGATGTTCAGGGAAGGCTTGTGCAGAAGTGCACTTGGTGCACTCAAAATAAGATTTCTGTCCTTCAATATAAGTAAGGCTAAGTATAAGTAAGGCTTCTATATGTTCACTCATGAGCCTGCTGATGGTGCATTGGACAGCTCTAATACTTCCAATTTTGAGGGCATTACCAGGAGATTTCCCAGAATAAAGGAGCATTCTTATCTCGTTAACTACAGAACAGTCTGTTGCTGAATATGGCAAGGGAGACATAGACAAACTAGTAATTCATAACTTACTACATAACTAGTAATTCATAATTACCACATAACTAGTAATTCATTTAAGCACATTTTCATTTAGGTAGTATTAGTGTATATGAGTTAAATTTCATACGTTTATTATATTCAACTATTTAATTCAATTTCAATAAGTTCATTTAAACTAAATTATACAAACTATATATACAACAAACGAATTAGATAGTAAAAAAAAAACTGAAAAAGTTTTAAAGGTCATAATATCATATAAATTGAAAGCACGAATTATTTTCACTGAATTGAAGGAAACATTTGTTGAACCAAAAAGTGCACGTAAGAAGTTTTTTCATAAATTTAACATTTTTTTTTTTTTGTTAAATTTATCCAAAAATTTCTTATATGCACTAAAACATAAAAATTATTCATGTAGATATTATTTCTATCGGAACAAATTTTATCTCTGGAGTTCAGTGCTGTTTAGCATTCGGATGAAATTCAGCATCTTTAATAATAGACATTGCAAAAACTGTGGTTCTTTTCCATTTTACTCATAAATGAGAAGATAAAAAGTTTGAAATGTTGATTTCGGAAACGGTGGTTTGGAATCAACTGTCGCAATATCTGACTTTCCTTTAATGCAGCAAGTAAACGTCACGTGACGAAAAAACTTGCATCTGCCCAAGACCAAACCATTGCAGAGATGTTAATATTTCTACGCGTTCTTTACCTAGAACGGGGTACTTGTATTGTTTATTTTTTTAGTAAAATATGAACAACTAAATTATTTTGCATCGTGCTACCAAGAAATGTTGGCACCGGTCATAATCATGCATCTGTAAAGTCTGCGGATAGTAGCTTGACCTTGTCATTCATTGGCGTGTGAACAGCAGAATTGCTTCGCGTTGTGCAATTTTGCTACCGACCATGAAATAGGTGTCATTGTGTCAAATCACATATAGGCCAATTCCCACCGATGCAGGAATCCGATGAAACAATGCAGAGCTACAGAAAAAACATAAATTAAATTTGATGATTATTGAGGTAGCTTCAAACTTACCGGTTGCAAAATTAATGGTTACAATTAAAAAATTAATTTTGATATTCAAAATGTAGTTTTAAAAAACTACCGCATTTTATTTTATTTTCATAAAAAAATATCTTTATACCTTTGAAGATTTTTTTTTCCAATATTCAAAATATTTTAATCAAATAATATAGGTGTTGAATAAAATAGATAATAACATCAGCAATTTGCGTGAGGTTTCATTAAAATTTTCACTAACATTCAAACTGAGACACAATTTTTAAGTAAAGTAGTAGTAACTTAGTAGAAATTTACAATTGCTCTGTGTTTCTGATAAGAAACTAAAGATTTATAAAATTATAAAATCTTTTTTTTTTTTTTTTTCAACAGTAAGATATTATTGTAATACTTATATAAATTGTAATATTCAAAATTTAGAAATAAATTAATTTTGGAAACTTTTTAAGAGAATAAAAATTATTATAAATGTATAAAAATCTTCATTCAGAATGATTACATTCGTTAATCAAGCATAAAACAACTCGAAATTAATATATATATATATATATATATATATATATATATATATTCATATTAGCTACATTTTTAAGCAATTTTGGTTCTGTTTTCTCATTTTATCTCTTTCGAATAATTTTTCTAATAATAATTTTTCTGGTTATTCTTTGGATATTTCTATCGCAGTGATGATAACAATAAAAAATATTTAATTGATTTTAATGTAATAATGTACCTTAAATGTTTCAGAATATGATTCGATTTACTATTTCTCCCACTCATATATAAAAACAAAACTTCTCTCATGCTTATTTAAATTTTCTATTTCTAAGTTAAAAATACATTAACGTTTATAAGAATTGGTAGAAATTATGACTATATAATTTTTGGAGTTTTAATTCGCATCAACAAATTTGCTTGAATTCGACTGACAGTTTGATAGTTTGTAATTTTATACAATCGTTATCTATTTTACCCCATCTTTATTATCTATTATGTTTTACATAATTTATCTTTCTTTTAGTCTTAATTCAACTAATATCAGACAATAATATCAGTATCAATAAAAGTCATCAAAGTGAGCTGATGTACGAGGACGATATCCCAGCTATTTCGTAAATGACCAATTCCAAATGCTAATGCATTACTTTTATTTTCTCATAATATTTCAGAGATTAATTATTTGAAGCAATTATTTTAATATTGCTCACTAATTTCCTATGTTTAATCATGTTATGCTTTATCTTAAATGTTATATCACATTATCATATTCAGTTTTGGTAATATAATATGAATAGCTCAGACAACTACGAAGGAACTTTTAGAACATCTTTTTTAATATAGTCATCGTCGAGAATATACTGAGTCGACAGCTGAATGGTTAGTACTTTGCCCTGTAACTCAACAGTTCGTTTTCCACCTCAAAGTGAACGTTTGCTATGGTTTCGAATCCACTTTGAACTCCTGTTCCAATTAGTCCTCAAGTGCAAATTGTGATAATAGAGCATTAAACAAATCAAAGCCAATACTTTTTAACAGCTTAGGAAAAACCATCTATCTAGGTTAGGTCATTATACAGAAAAATTTAAAAATCAAATTCTCTATTACTGGATTGTTCGGAAAATAATTTCATTTTTTTGAGGGGGTGGGGAGAATGAAAGACAACTTTCCTAAAATGAATAAATATTTTATTGAATTATATATTGTCCATTCTAGTCCAACACCTTTTGCCCTCTTTTTAGTAGTAGCATAATTCCGTGCTCACAAAGTTTTTGGTCTTTGCTGACAAAATACTGATGCAGATGATTTTTGACCTTTTCATTTGAAGTAAAGGTTTTACCGTCTAAAAAACATTTTGCAATGACCGGAATAAATAATAACCCGAAGGCACCAGATCTGGAGGATATAGTAGGTGTGACAGTGTATCTCATTTAAGCTGTAAAAGCTTTTTACGAGTTTAAACTTGTATGAGGTCTCGCATTATCTTGGTGGAACACTACACCTTTCCAGTTGATTAATTCTGGACTTATCTGTTGAAGTGCATCGTTCAGTTTGTCCACGTGATGACAGTAGACTCCCGAATTAATTGTTGTTATCCCGTATAAGCTAGAAAAGAAAACGATTCCTTTAAAATCCCACCAGACAGACACAAACTCTCTTTTTTATGGATATTAGCTTTCGAAATGCTTTGAGCCGGTTCATCTTTTTTGTTCCATGATTTCTCTCGTTTGACATTGTTATATGCAACCCATTTTTCGTTCCCAGTAATGATGCGCATCAAAAATGGATAATTTCAGTGACGTTTCAGAAGCTAATCACTGACGTCAACTCGACGAAACAAATATCTATCCGTGAGAACATGGGGAACCCTTATATCGAGCTTCGAGGTTAAATCCTGGACTTTCAAGTGGTCATAAATAGTTGAATTTGATAAATTTAACCTCTCACCGATCTTAAGTGTTGTTCTTCGCCGATGTGCATCAACTAATGTCTTCATCGTGTCTTTATCAGCTTCAACCAGCCTTCCGGAACGTGATGCATCTTTGACATCAAAATTGCCAGATCGTAACTTAGCAAAACACTTCTGGCACTGACGAACTTTCAACACATCTTTCCCAAACACATCGTTTGATTTCTTTCTGATTTGAACAGCATTTTTACCTTCTCTATGGTAAGAAAGTAAAATATAACGAAAATGTTGCTTATTTCTCTCCATATTTAAAGGGGCACCAACCAAAAACAACTGCGTAAAATTAAATGAACTATTTCACACACTATATCAGCTCCCAAAACATATAATGATTATGTGGCTTAAGTGTGAAGTTGGGTTCGAAAAAATACAATTAAAACCTCTGTCAGGAGAAAACGAAATTACTTTCCGAACAACCCAATAAATTCTTATTACGTATATAAGAAATCTTATAATAAAAAGCAGTAAATTGCATCATAAAGTTATATTATAATAATTGAAACTACATTAAAATTTTTATAAAAAATGCTTAACTTAATGTTACAGCCCACTTCTTTCTCATGATAGAATAAATTACCTCAGTTTTCTAATTTTCATTTATGAGTTTTCTCTTAATTGCAGTTCTTGACAATATGATAAAAAAGTCAAACTCTGGCAGACTTTTATTGGTAAAAATTAATTGAAATACCGTCACATGTTATTTCGACTTGTAATATTTCAAGAAATATACGGAATACAATATTATTCTAATTCTGAGTGATAAAATAAAAATAACAATGTTTCCTTCAAACTTTCCACATTTTTGAAGAATATTTTATAAGTTTTTTAAATTTCTAATTAAAAGGAAAATTGCTGAAACTTCCGAAAAAAGAATGCATGTTAAGCTTGCTTTAGTAAATATGACTGTAATTTATTCAATTATAGTTAAATATAGTTTTTTATTAGTATAGTTAAAATCTAATTAAAATATTTTTTGAATTTATTTAATACTTTTCTCGAAGAAACTTTATGCTCTCAATTTTTACTTTCATTCATTTAGCCCAATTCAGTGCGTTATTATTATTAATAATATTAATTATTAGTAAATTTCAATACGTTAATACTTAATTAATTAATATTTATTATTGAAAGAGAGTTCTAGAAAAATATGCATTTCATGAATGTGTGAAAACTATATTAATATCCATGAGTAAATATTTAACTCTAGAAAGATTCTCTGCCTTGAGAGTTGCATTTGTTCGTCAAAGTAATGAAATTCTAACCAGTTCGGTAATTTAGAAACATATTTCTTATTTTTTTCAAATGAGAAATATTTTGATTATTTTCTGATACCATGAGAGAAAATATTCAAGATTTTTTTAAAAAAAATAACTGTTAATTTCACTGTGAAAATATTATCGTATAAATTATATGTTCGTATATGTTTAATTTAAAAAAATCTACGTATCTTCTTATTATACTATAATTTAATTTTAAGAAAACTATATTATCTAACTTAGATATAAATTTCCTCAAATAATAGTTTTCAGCGGTTAAGCTTCCAGAAAGTTTTGACTCAGTTATTTTAGAAAAAAAGTAAAAGCTTCCAGAAAATTTTGACTCACTTATTTCAGAAAAAAAGTAAAAGCTTCCAGACTAACTTTGACTCATTTGTTTCAGGAAAAAAGTAAATTTTTTCAAATTCTAAACATGGCTTAAAATTATGTCATTTTTATCAAAAAACTTAAAATCGAATAAAATTTAAATTAGAAATCTTATAGATTTTTAAATTATAGAATAAGTTATAGAATAAAACTTATAGATTTAAATTTACATTTCTATGATTCCCATAAAATAACTATTCCTAAGGGGAATTTATATTAAACGAACCACATTCACTTAACCAATATATATTAAATTAGATAATAAAATTTAACATTACAGCATTCTCTCTTTATCGCTTTAGAATAAGGTATTTTGATAAGTATGTATTTGCTTATATATTGTATATTTTCAGCTAAAAGACCACCAGTGGAAGAAATCGCCAATTTTCTCCACACTCTCATTCTAAATCATGGACCGAATTATTTGGAGAAATTGTTCGGTAAGAAAGCTCGTGACGCATTAGCTCCGCTGGGAGGAATGCAGAAAGTAGCTATTGCATTATCTGGTAAGAAATGGAATTCGTTATTTGTTTAGTAATAGAGCTGATTTTGTCTTCAGTTATTTATCTTTAACAATATTTATTAATCTGTGGTTAAGAATTTTCTGACTAAACAAATTGTTAATTAATTAGTCTGCTATTCCCCCATTGTTTTGCTAACAAACGTAATTATCATTAAAATTGTTAAAAATTAATTTAACAAATATGATTATCATTACATTTGTTAATTTGGCAGACAGATATTTTAGAAAATATTATTCAGGGATTGAATTATTTTTATTTGGATAAACTTCAAGAAACATTTCTGGTACGGCATTGATTAATTAAAGGATATATTAAAAAACCATCAGAGAACAATATATTTATATTAAATTCAAATTATTAACTATAACTATTTAAAATATTGCTACTAAATAAATAGTTTTTATTGAGTTTATTTCATTTAATTAAGTTTATTAAATAATATATTATTATAATGAGACTAATTTTTATCACAATCAAACTTTCATCAAGAGCTAGCAAACATAAATTTTAATGCTTAAAATGTTTTAAAAAAGTTATTCACTAGAGAAATTCATTTATTCTAAAAAGCAAAATATAAAAGTAATTCATAAAATTTATAAACATTTTTTTAATTTCATTTTAAAAATACATATACATTTAAGTAAACACTCGAAAAGAATTCTTGCTAAATATTTTCTATATTTAAATATAGAAAAGTTAGACTATCTTTAAAATAATAAATCGTATGTAAATTTACATCTCTCGGATAGCTCCAGAAATTTATCAACTCTGAAAAAGACCAAAAAATCCATAACTAGTTTAATCTTCAAGCAATATTTGATTTTAAATATGTTTTCAACATTATACATTTTAAAAAAAGGATATTTCACGATTTTACTATTAGTATATATCCTTAATTTGTTTAAATTGTTTCAGTATCAATATAAATTACGTTTCTTTCTTCGAATATTTTAAAAATAGTATCGATTTGTTTTCAAGATCTTGTAACAATCAGACATGGAGCATATACGAGGGTCACTCTGAAATTTTTCAGATACAATTAGGTTTTTAAAGTTATACTTACAAAATTTTAGGTGTATTCAAAATAGTCTCCTCCAGCATCAATGTGCTTTTTTAGATGAATTTTCCACAGATTAAATGCCACAAGCTATTTATTTCTTGGAATAGATGAAAAAATGCATTTATAGCCACATCAATCTTTTTTTCTGAATGAAAACGACGTCCACGTAAGTTTTTTTTTTTTTTTTAGATGAAAGAATAACCAAAAGTCGTACATAGCTAGATCAGGTAAATACCACGGATGTTCGATCATTTTAATTTGTTTTTCTTTAAGAAACTCAATTGTTAATCCGGCTGTATGTGAAGATGCATTGTCATTGTGAAGCATTAGTCCCCTAACATTCAGTTCTTGTAGAATTTCTGGAAGACATTTAGTGGTATACCAGTTTGCTGTTACTGTCTTCTGTCCTTCCAACTTGATGGCTTTGACCAATCCCGTACTTCTGAAGAAAACGGCATACATCACATTTTTCAGTGCCCGTTGTTTTTTCACCATTGTAGGCGTGGGATCATCTTCAAAGACCCATACTTTGCTTTCTAGACGTGTTGGAACGTCAAAAAACGGTATGTACGTTTCATCACCTGTTACAATTTTAGAAATGATGCGGTAGCCACCATCATTTAGCAATTTAAGAGTTTCTTTATTGATTCTGACACGCTCCTCTTTTTGGTGCTCTGTTAGATTATGGGGAACCCAACGGCAAACTACTTTTTTCATGAATGATTTTGTTTATGGCTGCGGATCCAATGTTAAATTCCTTCTGTATCATTTGATAGGTAAAGCGATTATCATCCATTAACTTTTTTCGTATGGCAGACACATTATCCGGGATTACTGCCGACGGCGGCCTTCCTGTGTGTTCTTCATCCTGAAGAAAATCGCGACCTCTTCTAAATTCTCTAAGCCATCTGAATACAGTAGCACGAGCTGGAGATTCATCGCCAAATGCTAATTGCAACCGTTGAACGCATTCTTCTTGATTTAATCCTGCTTAAAAATCGTAGAAAATCATAGCGCGAAAATGTTCTCGCGTCAACTCCATTTTCTCTTCTGTTTAAAATTTATTCTACGCTAAACAAGTTTGAAATAAGTCAGTAAAAAATCGTCTTCTGTGTTAAGATACTTTGTATTTTAAAATTAAACCATTATTTTTATTTTGTAAATTCTCGTCTGCGGGTATCTCAAAAATTTCAGAGTAATTTTATGTCCTTAAAATATTATAAGTACTTCTAACCTTTTAGCTACGATGCTCTTGTTTTTTGCAGTAGAGATTCTGAAAACAAAGCCATTAACTTTAAATTAGAGTCATATTTTAGTTTAAATTCAAAGGATTAAGCTTTAATCCTTTGAATTTATTATTCAAATTTATTTAATTGAATCATCTATGATCCTTTTCTGGATACTCTTCCGAATGAATAGGGGTTGAATAAACTTTTCTATCAAAGATAAATCTTTCTACAGAACTTGTTGCTAATGCATTTTTACAGCAATGAAAGATTAATTTTCATTATTATTTACTTTTATTATTTATTTATTATTATTTTTATTATGTAAAATAATATCATTTATACTTTAATATTATTATATAAAAATAATTACAAGTCATGTATACAAATAATACAACATTTAATATTATATTTTTGTAATTTAGTTACATTATACATAATACCAAAGTATAAATAATAATAATATATCCCTTACTGTTATTATTTTAAATTTACGTGTAATACTATCCCCTACACTTTAACATATTATTGTATGAAAAATAGCTACCAATCAAAAATTTTATAAAAGCAAATAATACAATATTTGATATTGTATTTATGATAATTATTTTTTTCTCAAACAATACCTGCCTATAGTTACAATGAATATTTTTAATCAGTGTTTCTCTTTAGCGTGTCGCTAATGGGAATTTTTCCATATGAATTTCGTTTCAGAGAGCGAGACTCTGGAAGATTTCGGGAAGGTGTTGCACCTGATGCGCTCTGACTTGGAGCATCTGCGAAACGTGTTCACGGCAGTTGACACCGGGGACTTCGGCCTCCTGAAAGCCTTGGGAATCCGCGACTCGGAGTTGGGAGATGTGAAATTCTTCCTGGAGAAGTTGGTCCAAACTGGATTCATGAATTAAGAACTCCCTCCTCAATCCCTCCACTCAATTCTACACACACATATGTAAAATGAAGCGCATCAATCTACTCATTTATTCCACGTGTTAGTAGAGTTTTTGGCAAAAGCAATATTACGACATTGCAAAACATTTCGTTCTGTGTTCTACTCTTGGTATGCACTCTCAGTCTCTTACGTTACGAATCACAGTTTCCTTTTAACTTGTCAGACTCGGATTCTCACTTTATCCCGAAAATGTGTGCGAAGTTAAATGCATTTCTTTTCTCACAAAAACCGAACTTAGTAGACAAAATTTTATTTTTTATAACGATATTTCTTTTTACCGAGATTTACTTATTCTGACAGTCACCTGACCTTCGGTTTTTTTTTTTTTTCTTTTTTCTGTTTCAAAACATGTCAAGATAGCATTGTTTTTATGTAATTTTTTCACTCGTACATTTTTAGATGAAAGAAGGGATATTTCTGATGGTTTAGGAATTGGATCTCTGAGTTCATGGTCATTTCGCATTATGCATCGATAAAAAAAAGCTGACCAAAATGAGAGTTTAAAAAATAACAAGAATAAAAAATTAACTTTATAGATCAAATAAATTATATTACTATTTAATGTTATTTCCCGTTTGTGAATTAGAATTCTTATATCTTGTAAATTCAAAAAAAAAAAAAAAAAAGAGTATGATATACTGCTGACATTTTTTCAATGCACATTGTATTTGATGTTGTATTAAAATTTGCACATTATCTAAAAATATAGTTATACTTTTAATATGAAAATGTTAACCATATAACATCCTTGGATTCAAATTCTATTGAAAACTGCCTTAAAATGTGATTTTAATATAACTATTTATACATTTCAAAAATATTTACAGATTAATCTATGAAATAAAATTGATATATTTTTATGCCGAGAACTATGCTAAAAATGTATTTATATTAACAAAATATATTATATTTAAAACAATGGATAAATAAACTGAAATTTGATATTTATTTTATAATATGATTTTAATAAAAATTCGGTGGGTAACGAAAGGTTCGATATTAAAAAAGTCAATAAGATGATTCTAAAATAAAAAAATATATGTGATATCTTATGACTTTGTAACGATAAAATAAAACTTATTTCAGTGATGCAATAAAACATTTTTCGGTCGTGAAATAAAAAATTTTTAGAGATGAAATAAAACGATTTATTTACGATGATGCATAATGAGAATTTATCATTTTTAGAGAGTATAATTCTTCGAAATATGCAAGAGTTGTGCGAATTGTGCCAGAAGGGATTGCCGTTTTCCCTTTCCTTCCTTGTAACAAGTGTGCACTCCACTTTTACCTCGTGTATTCTCCTTCTAAACTTCATCGAATAGATTATTATTTATTTCACAAAACGGAAGAATCAAAACAGATTTTAAACCGATTCGGTGATGTAGCCGCTGGAAAACGCGGTTCGTTTCTACATATCATTTTCAATTAGTATCTTGAAATGTTGCGCCTCAAATCTAAAGAAATTATAACATGAGAGCATGATAAAAAACAAAAAAATAAAGTAGATGAATGTGCTCTTCGATTTCTTGACCTTAAATTTTGAGGCACTTTCGCCTGTGCTAGGACGAACTCGGGAATATTTTGAACTAGTATTTTGTGTCCATGAAAACAAGAATCATTGGTTTTATTTTAATATTTTAAATATAAACTTTGATAGAGAGAAATATGAATCCACTTCGCGAGACATTTTGTAAAAAAACTTTATATGAGGGACAACGAACAAGTAAAAAACGGTTTGATGGAATTTTATGATAAAGGCTTGGAAACATTTTCTTTTGTTTTTAGTTATTCCAAATTCATTTCCGATAACTAATTTTATACTTATTCTGTGATTTGTTATTTATTTTATATGTGTGTTTATTTTCCAATAAAGATATAAATGTTATTGCATTTAGGTTCAGTTATTTAAGAAACTCTGTATTGATGAATAAAAACTATTATGAAAAGAATTAGCTTCATCGATATATTTTCGTTACGCCAAGTAATTTTAATTGCTCATTAATTCTTGAAAATGCTTATTTCACTTATATTTTATGATATTCCGAATTTAAATCAAAGAATCTGAAATTTATTCACTAGTTTTAGCATTCTCTCCACTAATTATCATCATTCTATTTATTTCTAACGATTATAAGCTTATGTTACCATAAGAACGTTGAAGCGAAGGTTAAATGAATAAACATATCATAAACTGAAGTTGCCTTAACTTCGCAGAAGCTGTTTTTATAATTTTTTGATGCCTATTTACCAGTAACATTTTGTTTGTGAACCTAATTCGTAGATTAATAATGTGTCTTCTTATTGTATTTGAAATGCAAAGAAGCTCATAACTAACATTCAAATGGTGCAATTAAAAAATCTTCAAGCATATCTAATTAGCATAACCTTCATTCATGTACTTAAAATGAGATAATTGATATATTTATCTACATGAAGATCCTGAAATATATTTTCTAGAACAATATTTACACCAAAATATTGCTTCGAAGTTATGAAGTAAATTTTTAATCGTTAGGTGTTCATAACATCCTTCATGACATTAATTGCAAATTAGGACACATTGAGCATGAGCTTCGTTGTTGTGCTTCACTAACAAAATATATTAATCATATTGACCAATTAATTGGTCACCGAATGGGTTTAAAAGGCTTTGATGTAGAAAACATTAAGTTGCTATTAGAAGTATTTGATCAAAAACATGTGCCTATTTTCTAAAATATTTTTTCGTTTCATTTAAGCAGTTTGTTTCTGACTGTGATCTTGCATTAATATCTAAGAGAAAGGAATCGTTAAATGTAAGAATATATTTACACTGTATGATTATTCAATATTTTACCTATTTGTAACTTAAAAACTTAAATAAAATTCGCCATGAGTCTTGGTAGTTTCTTTTATTAAAAACACACACACACACACACACACATACATTGTATGTTAAAGATCTATTTTATTTTGATTAACAACAATAAGAATTTCATAAAGCAGTTTTTTCAGTCATCTGATAATATAAGTAAGAAAATGCTTTGTACAACGTTGTTTCTAAATTTCATGCAATTCCTATTTTCTAACAAATTAGGAATAAGACAATGTAAATTATTAATAAAAAATTAAATGTTTAATAAGAAATTTTCAAGCGAATGAATGAATGAAAATGAAATGTAGCTTTAATTATTTAAAAAGTTGATAATATCTTTATTCTTAAAATAATTGAAAGTTTCATAAAATGTCAACGTAAAGGACATGAAAATAAAATTGTGTTCCACAACAATGTTTGCAGAAAACTTTAACAAACAAGTATTTTCTTTTAATTACACAAATTCAACTGTTATGATAACAATTGCGTTAAGATTTTCTTTTCCTCTCACCTTCTCCTCTCCCCTCTCCTCTCCTCTCCTTTTCATTTATCTCTTTTTCATATCCATTTCATTCATTTGAAAGGTTTAATCCCAAGAGCAAAAGTAGAGCAGAATTTTAAGCAAGCACGTCTTTTATAAGCACACGAATTTCAATATTAAAAAGTTATCACTTCAAATTTTAATAATTACAGGGATTAAATAAATCAAATGCGCATTGAAATGAATAGCTAAGAAAAAATTAATAAATTACGTAATACTTTTTAATAAAAGAATATTTTAGCAAGATTAAATTTAATGACTGTTATCTTATCTCAATAAATTCCTTTAAAGACATTAATGTCCAGAGATATTAGAGAGTATCAAAGTGTTCTCTTCTTTCAAATTTAAATTTTAGGAAAAAAAAGTGCGTATTTTTTTGGGTGTAGAACTTTTTCCCACTTCTTAAGAAAATGTCCTTGAGGTAAAGTGGAAAAATATATTCAAGAACATAGTTAATAATTAAATGTATTATTCTAGTGCAACCTAAGGAATACAGTAAAAAATTTCATAAAAATTAATTTCTTCGCAGATAAGTACCTTAAAGTATATTTAAATTAGTATAAGTCGTTTATAATCAAAAATGATATTTAATCTATTTCGGTAATCATCTTAAAAATCCTTATTAATGTGTTGATTTTTTTTTTATTCCTGAAATGTTAACAAACGTTCTTTTCAAATGCTAGAAAATTTATAAAAGTGAGAGTTATGCATTTACAAATCAAATATAATCGACACTTTTTATCACATATTTCATTTAAAGAAAGCTAAGGTTTTCCTATGCACATAATCTTCCATATAACTTCCCTTCACACCATCAAATCACTTTATGCAACGCACACTAAACTTACGTATGCCTTCCAGATAAAAGGTAATGCACTATAGTTCGCATCTCTAAGTCTGATATAAATCGGACTCAAAACCATGACTCGTACATCAATGATATAGTGTGAGACAAAGGCATGATTGATCAAACAAAGAGATTGTGAGATATTATTAGCCAAAGATATGACTGATATCTTTGATGGTAAAAAGCTTATTCGCGTTGGAATCATCTCACTTGCTTGTAAAATATTATTATCTATCATTGAGAATGAATCCTGAATCATCTTAATAAGTTAAACTCGTTTTATCATTTTTAAAATTCTTTATCCGGAAAAACACAGTTTTATTTGATAATGCACTTCCTCCGTGTTTCTCGCATGAGAGAACGTTTCTCGCGTGTTTTTCTATGCCCTCTTAATGAGAGTTGAAGATAAATTTATACGGCTTTTTTACCTTCTGATCAAAAGAATCGGTCCACTGCTCATTAAACACCCTTGGTGGTTGAATAAAGTTTCCATCTCTGAAAGTGAAGGGAACAAAATGGAGGAAATATATATAAATAATTTATTATTAAAAGCAATGCAATATAATAAATAATGAATAATATCAGTCAATGAGTTCAAAGTTAGAAGACTTCTGGAGAACGTATGAATTATCTGCGTAATATTCATGACTTAAGCTAATCTGGGAACTATATTATTAGTATATGTTTTCTTTTTTTAAAGCATAACTTCCTAGATATTTAAAGTATCAAAAATAATCATTTAAAATTATAAAAAGAGAATATTTTTTTCTGATTTTTAAATACATATACAGTTTCTCAGCCCAACTCCAAAATTATTTCTTGTAAGCTACGAGTCTGACATGCCAATTATCAAAAAACGGATTAGTTTCAAAGAACGCGAAATGTACATACTTATTAATAATTCAGATTTATGGTAATAACATTAATTCAGCTCCAGATACTCCAGAAACGTATTGCAAATTATTTTTACCGTGTTACTCAATGTTATTTAATGGTTGAATAGTAAATCTCTCTTCCTGAACAGTAAAATTTTTAGAAATTATTTGAAAAATTTGATAAATGTTTGAAAATTGTAAAATGCAATTCTTCGTGAAATTTACTGAAAATTAGTTTGAAAGATATTACAAAATTCATAATCTTGGCAGTAAATATATTTTAGACAAAAAAGCTGCGAATTCATTTATTGAGCATTACTTAATTGTTTTTTCATTTAATAATAATATAAAAGTTCGTAATTTCATTTCATTCGAAATTAAAAATTGTTCTCAGGATAAATTTTCAAAGAAAATTGTAATAAATAAAATAAAATAATAAGCAAGTTATTTTTAAGAATTTGATTATATATCTAGAATCAGAAGATTGTGGGAAGAAAGAAGTTAGTTTATATTACCAAATAAGAGACCATGATGGCCTATCTGGGAAAGTGTTTGTCTTTACCAGGTAGTAAAAGGCTCTATAACTTATTCAGTCAACCCTCGGATTCTCTAAGTATGGCCGAACATGTAAAACATGCCTTGTTCTCACTACGACCTTCAGATAAAATAATACCTCTTTAGGGTGCCAGGCTATGTCTTATGGTCTTCTGCTTAGTCTTTACTTTTAAATTGTGAAATCCCATCCACTTTCAGACTGACGATTGCCCACTAAAGGAGAACATCACCATACAAAATGTTCACAATTCTGCTCTTTGTGCCAATTTTTCCACAAAAGGTAAAAATACCTATAAAGACAATTCATTGGAAATAATGATATATTTCTAAATATTGTCAAATGTTACAGTTCAATACTTCGATTACGTTTCAACCTGATTTCTAAATAGAAATAAACACTAGAATTATAAATATCAAGAGATGGTTGTTTGAATTATTTATTCAATAACAGAGTTTTTTTATATTAATTAATATTTTATGTATAATTCTTTACTTCAATGATTATTCATAATGATTAAATGTGAAAAATTAAAAATTTTTATAGTTATCTCAAGCTAAAATTACTAAAACCATAAATACCCATTAAGAAGTAGAAAAAAAATTTTGTTAAATGATTTAATGAATGTTAAAAATATAAAACTTCCTATGATGGTGGCGTATTGAATAAAAAAATAACAAGGTATAAAAATCTTTTTTTTTTTTTTTTTTTTTTTTTTTTTTTAATTACGGGAAATATATTTTCACATTTTTTATTCACAGAAAATGTGACTTAGATAATTGTTTTTCATGGTTCGACAAAATATTTTATGCATCATGAAAAATCTTCGGTTAGAGATAAAATTTTGAATGTTTATCATTCTTTCGGGGATTAAGAATCCAAGAAAGTATTTCATCTGCTAATTTGAGACATATTGATTATCCTGGAGTTTAATTTTTAGGGCCATAAAAATTAAAAACTGCGAAATAATTTGAAACAACGACTTATTCAGTTGTTAAGAGTAAAAGATATTTCACAACTGATAAAAATAAATTACTCAAATTATTTAACATTAATTTTAATTTTTACCACATTAATTTTTATTTTTAATTCAAATAAACCACATAATATTATATTCATTATATAGGTGTATACAGTATCACTGCCAATATTAAGACAAATAATATATTAAGCTACATATATGAATATATATATATATATATATATATATACATATACATATACAATGATGTTTGTATTACAGAAATTTGATCTTTCTCAAAGATTATATAAAGCTAATAAGATAAAGTATCTGCGGATATAATTAAATTTATTTAATATATTATGCTTAACCTCTCTGTACTCATTCAATACATATTTATCTTCTAAATTCTATTATTTTTATACTAGGGTTTAGAAGATAAATGTATTGAATGAGTACAAAAAGTTTATTTTTTAGTTTAGAATTTCGTAAACATATTAAAAATCTCAAATAACAAAATATCACAGTTGAATGAATTGACTCAAAATACTATATTTGTCATGCCCACAATTATTGATACAATATTTGTTATAGACGTTTCATGCAATAACATGTTTTATAATAACAATATAATATTTATGCATGTCATTCCATTAAAGCATGAAATTTATTATTTTGTAACATTTCTAGTATTTCAAGCGATAACTCATTTTATCAAATAAAGTTTTGAAAACTAAATGCATTCTCTACTTTAAACAATAATGTCCTAGAATAGTAAACTATTTCAGCGTTTAAGTGTAGAATAACCATTTAGTTTGTTCCATTAGCTGGGGGGTCTTGTCAACAAGGTATCACATTACTATTGCTTACAATAAACAGGTATCACCATTACCTTTGCATGATCGATAACTCCAGTTCCTTTTAATAAATTGGCTATCATTATTCTGCAATACAATGGATTACTTTGTATTTTCTAGACTTTGAAGAATTAGCTACATAAGCTAAAAAAATCTTATTTAAATTTACAAAATAAGGAAATGTATTATTTGAAATATGATTTTTTGTAGTAATAGGAATGAAAAGTAACTAATAATGAGGTAGCTTAGTTTGTGACAAATATATAAGAAAAAAACTTGACATCATTTATTTGTGATTTTCTACGTTATAATATCCTTCAGCTTCAAAATTGGCTAACAATTAAATAGGCGATTTAGAAGTTGAAGGATGCTTTGGTAGTTCTGTTTTTCAATTAAATGGTTCTTGGAATTGCTCAAATTGTTCCTTGGGTTTGAATCTTTTTAATGATTGGAAGGAATCAATATTCATCTGAAAATCCCAATCAGCCTTTTTTAGCCTTTTAAGCAAAAATTAATTGTTGTGCGAACAAACAAAAGCGATATGCTATCGCTATTTTTAAAGCTTTCCTATTTGCTTCTTACTGAATCATAAATGAATAGTTTTTGTTCAGATGTAATAGAACATAAATTTAAAACCAAATTCTACTAGAAACTTGACATTATTTATTTGTGATTCCCCACAATGTAATGGAAATTTAAAGCTAGCAAATTATAAAAAAAAAACTTGTTGAATCGACTCTGTGTATTTGCTGTGTTTCATTTAAAAATCATTTTACATCCGGTTCCATGAATCTATTAACTGATATCTAACTTATCGCATATAGATTTTACTAAGTAAGAGTCGAAAATCATTGAAAAATCATTGAAATCTAAGTAATACGTATACCTAGATTTCAATGATTTTACATATTTGAAGACCATTTCTTCTTTGAAAAATAATTTACATTGTTTACCTTTCTATACAGAATATTGAAATTTAAAAAAAAAAAAAACTGAAAAGAAGTAGGAAAAATACTTTAGATTGAAGATTTGATTTAGAAAGGAAAACATAGATACTGCAGTTTAACACATAAAAGTGAAAACACACTTTATATTTATACAAATAAAATATAAACAAAATATATTTTACGTTTTAATCTTGTTATGAACTGAAAAGTCAAACATTAAAGTAATGCAATGAAAACAGAAGAATTAACATTGGCTTTCTCAGGCGGCATACCGAAATAAGTAAAAATTTAAATAATTAAAAAAAAATCACTTCTGATTGAAGTTTTAGTTTTAATGTAAAAGGATGAAGCTCTAAAGTTTAACTCATAAAGCTATACACATTACAAAATAATTTAATTAACAGCGCCTCAAAAGTGATGAAACAAAGTTTTCCGTTTAAATCCCTAAGAAAATCCCTAACGAGTTATAGAATGTTTTAGAATTTCAATTGTTATGAAGTTAGTAAATATTGAAATCAAGAACCTCTTCCTCCACTTCCTAATGTATTTCCCTGGTGACGTATAAGGAAAGGCGAAATCACGCTCACTGCAGAGACCGAAAACAATACCTTTTCAAAAATCGTAAGAAATGGCAAATATCATTATTTTGATGAAAAGTTGCACTATGTCACTATAGAAAGAAAAGATCCTATAAATATTTTTTTCTCAACCCCCAGTAGTTACACATAAAGGACTATTTTAAATGGAGAAAAGGAAACCCAAGCTTCTTTCTTAAAATAAGAAAGTTCCAACATCGTTTAAATTGATTTCATAGTGGTATAAGCAACTCTATATATACAAGGAGTCCAAATGAGCGTTAAGTATGTTTTAAATTAATTGCAAGCATTGTAATCAAAATTTCGAAATGAAACATAGTTTTCATTTTAAGTTAATCAGAGACCGGCAACCAGATATAAGTTTCATTCACTTTTGCCCAGCAGCTGTTCTTAATTCAATTAGTGACAAAATTCGTAAAACCTAGACAAAAGAAATAAAGATTTTATTCCTATAGATGTCTCAATCTAAGTATATCTACCATGTATTCAATATGCCAAAATTTTTTAATTTTTACCACATTCATTTTGAACGATAATCATTCTGACATCTATAAAACTCTTAGATTCCTTTAATACAACGAATAAATGGTTTTAGTATGTATAAAAAAACTTTATTTCAAAAAATAACTTATAAAAGAAACTTTTTTAAAATGGAAGAACTCATATATTTTCTTATGTTGTCATGTTAAACATAAATTTAAATTCCCATTTCCCAGATGAAAACTTTACTTTAATTTACAAATCTCGACCAACAAATTTTATTGTTTTAAAATATATATTTTAAACTAAAAACCGAAACAGAAATTTTTACGCAATAATTTAATATATTATATCGTTTCGTGCTTATATACGTAAAAGTCAAAAACTGACAAAAAATTTTGTAAATTATTTTTATATGAAAGTTTAATAAGATAATATATCTTCATCAATAAACTAAAACAACTAATTTTTTGAAGATTGAGCGTATTAATTTTTATTTAAGTTTTATATTTTATATGAAGTTAGCACAAGGCTTTTAACTCTGACGTGTGAAAAGATCTCCATAAGAAGCTTTAATGGTTTTGCTTTTCAGTATAAATATTCAACAGCTCATTTTCGTAGTAGTTTTTTATTGGATTGCGTTAAACTCTTACAAAATGCTTTAAAAGCCTCAAATATTCCCTTAATCGTTATTAAGATACTTATTGAAGGAAATTTTTTAATTAATAGCTTTAAATGCATACGACAATTTTTGGAAAATGATGATAACACATCGTTTATTGGAATTATTAAGTGTTTGATACAAAGTAATTTTAGGCTTAGCTTTTGCTTGTTTGTCGCTCAACGGTCATTTTTTGCACACGAGGGCTAATTAGACCGGGACCTACGGTTTAAAGTGGATTCCGAACCACTACAAACATCCATGCCCAAGGTGGGATTCGAACCCTCGAATTGTTGAACCGAAGGCAAGAGCGCTAACCATTCGTCTGCCATCTCGGCAAAGTAATGGTTAGCGCTCTTACCTTCGATTCAACAGTTCGTGGGTTCGAATCCCACCTTGGGTAATTTTAGGAGTAATTTCAGTAATTCCCACCAAAGTAATTTTCGGGGTCAATGACTTAGACGTTAAAATTACACAAAAAAGAAGCATTTTTATATTAATGAATTTATTATCCAAACTAAAGATAAAAACAGAATGCTAAAACCAAACCTAAAGTATGTCATTAGTGTTTAATATACCTCTTTTTTAAGAACGTGAAATAATAACAGGCCGCATACACACAATTAGGAATTACACTTGAAAAATGAAATCAAATTTATTTCATCAACAGTTAAAGGAAAAAAACCGTAAAAGATTTTTTTAATAAAAATATTTCTGTCATGATACTTAATTACGAAAATAAAAAATAATGGTTAACTCTTACTCATAAGTAGGTTTAAAAAAAACTTTTAAACCTACTTATGAAACAAAATTTTAAACCATTTGTTTCATAGAAAAACTTGTTATTACGTGTACAACGTCGACTCAAAAAGAAATTGGTTCAATTATTTAAAAAATATGTAAATGTTGTTTTTTTTATTTCACTGTATGACGTTGTTTTGTTGAAACGCAGGTAAGCTGGAAACTGTTTGACTAACACTGAGGCTTTCATTTTAACTATTCATGAGTTCGACTTTTACCAATAATGAAATATTTTCAGTGGTTCGAAATTCACTTTAAAACCTATGTTCTGATTGAATTAGCTCTCGTGTTTCGAAAATAAAAGTTGAGCACAATTTATCAACCATTTGTTTATAAATCCAGGTAAAATAATCAGTCATTAGTTGCTCTAAAAGTTTATTAACTTATTATTGGGATCAGCAATCTCTCATTGAACAGTGATAGAGCTCTTTCCTTCATCATTGCTTTAGAAAGTAGAATTTTAAAACTGCAATTTGGTTTTAATTTTTGTTACCATTGCACATTCTTGAGACACTATTATTTTCATAGTAAAGGTGTCATGAGTGTTTCTTAGATCCAATGAATAATTAGAATGTGCTATACATATATCCCAGTATGTATATACTAAATCAAAGAAATTAGGCTACGGGGTATTGATGATAAAATTTTTAAATGTCCAATACATTGTTATACGAATTCATTTTTATACCATGGTTAATGCTGCCCCCTACAAATATGTTTCCGTTATCCAGTTTATTTTCTTTCATGATAAGCTGACCAGACATTGTGAAATTATCCTATTGATTTTATTGGCAGAAATTACATCAAAATAATTAATCGCCAGATTACACACTCCAGATTTAATGCTACCTGAAATTTTTTCCTATCTTAAAAACTCAAAATTAACTTAAAGGTACCCATTTTGAGAATATTAAAGCTATGAAAATGCAAATTATATTAGTCTTAACCTAGTTGTAGCATCTCGCTTTTCGAATTGGAAAGTATCAATATTGATCTTAACCATTGTTGATCATTGGTAGTTAGTGCTTCATCTTTATTTTCTCCATGCATTTCAAAATGGACAGCCTAACTGCCTGTGGCAGTCATATGGTATATCAATATCCATCGCGTAATTGTTTCTCGAGAGGACTTTTCAGAGATTCATAAGCCACATTCATGAGTCGCAAACAAACAAAAAGAAACTCCGAAAACTTCTAAGTACCCATCCTAAGAGATGGGTATTAAGACAGAAATGCAGCATCCATCTCCAGTTATTCACAATAATTTAATAGAGCCAGGAGCTATTCATTGTGAGGAGCATTGTTTTACCACTTGGCCATGGTGATACCAGTAGTACTTCGTTAATTTTTTTCGAATATCCTCCCTTATGACTTTATGTCCTTCATAAGACCGATCCTCTAAAGAAGCAAATTGCTGAGGATGTGCTAAGAGTACTCTATTTAAACAATAAAGTATTTATAAAGCAATGATTTATAGTATTGTACAAAAAAGTATGCTTTATATAAAGATTGGGTTAATGAAACACCTACTCAGCAAATGCGGAAAAATTTTTATTTTCAAAATGGTATTAATAAATGCATGTTTATGTCATGTGTTATGCACATACATCTATTAGTACCATTGGGAAAGTAAAAATGTTTCATAAACCTCCGAGTCAGATTTAAATGTGATGAACTTTGGGTGCCGTATACTATTTCATACTACATCAATTTTCAAATATATTCGTGTAGAATTTAAGTTTCGAAGTAAGGTACTCAAAAAGAAATAGGGAAATATATTATTTTAGTGAAATTATGCATGTATACTGATAACAAACATCAAATAAAGCACATCCACACTATAAAGCATATTAGAAAATGAAAGACGAAACTTCATATACTAATCACCACAGCCATGATGATGTCAAATATATTGGAGAAAAATATAAAAATCGTTATTTTGCATAGCTTTTTTTCCCAAGCCTCATTTTTGAAATTCAACTGTTCAGTTTTTGCTTTGAGTACAAGTTGGCTTGAAAATGCTTCGAAAATACTGGTATTCTTTGGGGTGTTATTGGGAGACTTGAATACTGACGATAAGCAGAATTGTAATGGATTCAGCCAGAATAAAAAGAAGTATTGTGGAATTGATTATAAATGTGGAATAGATCCTAAAATACACGGAATGTTAACATCCACCAGAACAAGGTCGTCTACGTAATACATTAGTAAATAGGATTTTTTTATCATATTAATAGATCGTGCTTTGGAACAGTAAAAGCAATACTGCATAGTTGCAAACACAATTTCTTTTAGAACAGAGAAGTCAAATAATCCGAAATATGTTCTCTGAGGCTGGTCTCTATATACACAGGGCAATGGTGTGTACTGTGTATATAGATCTAGGTACATGAGCATAAATGTTCAGCAAACCATCTTTATTGACCTCTAAATATTGTGAAAACTAATGAAGATGAATTTCTGAACATCAAGATAGGATGCAAAGTGATTAAAGTGAATTGATGTTCACTAAGGAGACCCCTTGAAGTTTGCTATGAAACGCAACGTGTTTCGATGTGGAGAGAAAGAATCATATGAAGTAACTCCATATTCGTTCAAAAAAGGTCAGATAATAGACAAGGTGTTTTGGTCATATTACTAGGAATTATAGTACAACATAAGTAGACATACGAACCTGACATTATTCGGAACTCAAATGTATGCAGACTAAATACTTAGATTTCAAGCCGTATCTTACACTGTAGCCATTGGCAATTCCTTTTAATACATGATAACATTAAATTTCATACAGCTGTTCTTGTTGAGAACATGCTAGATAGTAAAGTAATCTAATGTATGTAATAGCCAGCATGCTCTCCTGACCTAACTTCGATAGATCATTTCAGGATACACTCAAACTACGAGATGCTATGGAACAGAAAATTTATTTTGGTGTTCTAAATTTATAAATTATACGCGTTTTCCGAAATAGAACAATATTTCCAAAAGTTTTATTGATAACCTCATCTCATCCAAGCAAATAGGTATGTATCAATCTTAGCTATTCAAGAGGACCACACCCCACGTTAAGCAACAGGGTCATTCACTTACGCTCATAAGCTGTTGAAATGAAGACCAATGTTCAGCTAACAACTTGATCTGTTCGAAAGTCAAATTTAAACCATAGACATTGGTGCTGTTACCCGCGAGTACAAAAAGCAGCTGTTATGAGGTAAATAAACTAAACTTGTATCGTTCCAAAATGCATTGCTTTGTCTTCTCTATATTTATTACACGTGCGTTCAACACCTTAATTCATATCCATAAAAGATTGCCACACATTCTTTTTTTTATTTTCTATTTATTTTTTTTTAGTTATGTATTTCATACACCTTGATTTTAAAAGTATTCAAACATCTTGGATTTAAAGTATCCATGCAACTTCATTTTCTAATTTTCCAAGTGATGTATGAAAAGTGAATGAATAAAACTGTTGTTCAATGGAGTGATTATGCTGTTTCAAGTATTACAGTTATTCGACAGCGCACTTAAATATCAATATTGCTTATATTATGTATTTTTAACACTTGATATGATAAGTATTAACTGTTTCTAACTTTAAAAGTTCAATTCTTGACAATGGTTTTTTTGTGAAAAATTCGTATTGATCGAGTTTGTGAAATCCCATATTTTACTTTATTTTCTGGAAGAATATATAAATTATTTTTTAAATATGTATGCATAAATATAATATGTACACACACACACACACATATACATATATATATGTTAAACTAAAAAAATAATTTATGTAAGTAATTAAAAATTATACTTTCTCTCAGACATTAATATAATTTAAACTACATTTTTTGAACCAATACGAATTTTCACAACAAAAACTGTGCAGATATTGATGTTTCTGGGTGCCTGCAAGACAAATTAAAAGGATTGGGCGCAACTCAATGTTTCATACTTCATTTTTTCTAATATTAAAATATCTGAAATCGAGAAAGACAAAGTTTCATTAAAAATAAAGGAAATTTTCATAAAGGATTGTATAAAACAGAAATATATATATATAAAAAAAACAGTCACCAAGAATATTGAAAAAAACCAATTTAATTTTTTAAGTATCTTCTATCTGCTTTAAGCAATTTAATCTTGTCATCTTCAAAAAAAAAAAAAAAAAAAAAAAAAAAAAAAAAAAATAATAATTTACGAAGCAAAGAAATTATCAGTATGGAGAAAAATGCAATTTATATTTAAAGTTATTGAATTTTCAATCAAAAAGAGATTCGCCATGAAGCGCGAGTCTCTTATTTTAATTAAGACTCTTTGATATCTCATTTTACTTTCAGACTTGAAAATATCAATTTTGTCAAAAATGTGTATCAAAAAATTTAATATACATGATTTTTCATTTGATAACTGTAAAACAATCACTTTATTGCTAAAAAATATTTTCTAAATCCTGATTCTTTAATTTAAGATTTATGAAAAACTAAGTGTAAGAAATATTTTTCATATAACATAAATCACTTGTATTAATATAATCCGAATAAACTTCTGACGAATAAAAAGTAACATGTAAAACAGCATTACTTTTTCTGTTTATTATTAAAATAACTTATTAATTTTTAAGGAAAGGAAATAATATTTTTGTGAAACTCTAAATATCTATACTAAATTTAAGAAAAATAACAACATAATCCAAAATTTTAATTGAAAATGTCTACTCTACTCGTAGAAAGGTGCTGGTTTGCTTGCGTGAGTGCGTGTTTGTATATTATAATTAATGAAATTCATTTTTCTGTTTACAACATATATCTTTTATTTAAATATCTATATGAATTTCAGATAAATTTGTTGTTATGAAAATATATTATTACATGTATATAATATTTTTATTATTATTATGAAAATAATTTTTTGAATACAATAATTAACAAGTTTATTAAAAATAGACAAAATAGGTGAATCTGTTTAGCAATTTTTTTGGTATTTAAATTTATTTGTTTAAATTTTAATAAAAAATAACCTAAGAAATTTAACTTTAATTCATATGACATTGGATTAAAAATAGAATTAAATTTTAAAAATACAAATTCACCAATCAAACAAATCATTCCAAAATTTAAAAAGACAATGAATTTAGTCTATACTGTATATGATTTGAGAAAAGTAAATTGATTCTTTATTAATTTTTCAAAGATTGTTGAAATATTTTTACTGTGCAAATGTTAAAAAAATCAAATTTAATAATTTTTTATGCAAAAGTTCAGTAAAAAGAAAAGGGGTTAAATATATTTTTTCCCTTGGAAATTATCAAGAACTGAATACTCTTAAGAAGCATTGTTGAACATCAGAAAATTGTTATTCCTTTGAAAATTTAACTCCATAGTTAAAATCTGTTCTGAAGTTTAACCATAACATGATTTTCCAGAAGACTCCTACGCTTGTTTTTGATTTTCTGAAAGTGAGTGGACTCGTGAACCTCGTTTAATATGTTCTCCTAGATAGTAATAACAGCACAACAACAACATGATCTTCCGCTGATTCTTTGAAATCAAAATGTACTCATGTGGAAACAATTCTTACAGCTAAAGACATTTTCGTAATGTATAATTTATCTGTAGAAAACTGCTGTAAAACTTGAAATATTCATCATTTTTTATCAATAGAGAAATTTGAATTTCTTATTCACGATTAAATCTCTTCACTTCAATAAATATCACTCACCACTTACCAAAAGTAATTATCAAATGAACTCTCAATTACCCATTTAAGCAAATGGATAAAGTATAAATCTTACTTTCATTTCTTACTTCTCAACAATAAGGAAGCTGAAGATGCTCCTTTTGCAGTTAACAGTGAAAAACAAGGGAATTGTTTATCCAGAACCAAATAAACAAAACCATTCTGCAATAAATAGTGAGGCAAATAGCAACAAATCACTATATATGACTGAAGAATTCGAATCATCCGGGATAGTGACAGCCAAATATTTTTAGATAAGATAATTTTTAAAAATTGTATAAAGTCAATCCTTTTTATTGATATTGATCCAAAACAATGACAGAATTAATTTTTTTTTACAATTTTATGCATTCATCAATAATAAGAATCATTACTGAATTGATCCTTTTCTCTGAGTTCAACATAAATATATTTGTACAGAAATTAAAAATAATGGAAAATGATGCACTATATGCTTCATGATTTCAAACTTCTATATTGCTCATTCTCTAATTGTGAATTAAAATTATATTGGTGTTATAGCTATTTTCCGAATTTGTAACCACTGATTCTAGTAGTATAAAAATGGCTGATTAAATTGCATGTGAATATTTGAAACTATATTTTTATAAAATTAAAATGAGAAGGTGGAACAAAATGTATTACACATTTTAATTTTCGCAGGTAACGATATGGGTTGATATTTTTAACAACAATATTAATACGATTTTCAGACTTTATCTGAAAACATTATTAAGAGAAACACTGAATTGAGACAGCTGAATCAATCTAAAATCGTGAAAACATATGTTGATAGATATTTAATTTTTTAATCTTTTGATGTTACAGTATAATTTAGAGCAATTTCTCATTCAGCTGCAAATATTAAGGCTAATACAATTAACAAAAGATATTTTATTTAATGAATAGTTGAACTGCTCCATCTTTATCATAGATGTAAACGTCATCGCGGTTAGAAGTCTTCTAATACTATTTCGCTCTGCATATGCTTCATGTAAAGAATGCTAAAAGGTTGCTCATGATATCGAAAAGTGCTTAGAAATTCGCCGGGACTTCAGCCTTCAAGCAACTGGCTTTATTACATGAGTAAAGCGACGGAATATTCATAAATTTAGTTCTGCATTAAGGATGATGCATTAAGCTAAGAAATTATTAGATTCTTTTTTTCTGTGCCAGCTAGGTTGACAATATGGGGTGCGCTGCTCCACTTTTTCATACTGAACCATATTTGGTGTGGAGTCCGACTGCTTCATTACACACATGCCATAGGGACCCGTTTATAGGGTAGGCAACCATTCATACCTCATTCATACACAGAAAGGACCAAGACAGGATAGATAGAGAAAGTACATCCATGCCCGAACCGGGATTCGAACCCAGGACCTCCCTATCTGCAATCACGCACTCTGACCACTAGACAGGGCAGTTGACAATTATTAGATTAAAAATTTAAATATATATATATATTATCCTCGTGTATTTTTAAGAAGATTTTACAAAATCTTTGTTAAATATTAATGAATATTGTACAGCAACTCTATTTACAATTAAAACATATATACTACTTAACTCTTTATTTTTACTGTACTATATTTTTAAAAAAAAAATATGATGTGCTCTGTGAAATTTTTCCTCAAATGAGAAATACTATTTTTATCTAACAAAATTTCAATTTATTTGTTAGAGTCACTTTTAGATAAAAAGAAACCATGCCATCTAAGTAGAACAACTATTAGAATTTAAAGGAAGATTAAATTAAGCAATAAAAAAAGTGTGATGTAGTATGCTAATACAATACTTATAATAATTGAAATTGATCACTCTCATAAATATAAAAGAGACATTACAAATTCCAATAATATAAATATTTTTAAAGACAACATTTTTTTCCTACATTTTGTCATCGAAAATTTCATAAATATAAAAGCTCAGTAAACACACACACACACAAAAATACAGATCAAGTTCTTGCAGCTCTTACAAACGTTTACATAATGAATATAAACCGTTTTATTTTTCCACTTCCCCTTAATTTATCCTTACCATAAACACTTCCATAAACACCAATTTTGGTTGTGAATTGAAAGGCAGCTCATCTTCTTTGACAGCAATCATGTCACAAAATTTGTGTGGTTTAGGTTTGGTTTATAACATAACTGTTATTTTATTTCTTATTTATTTCTTATTTATTTTTTTTATTTTTATTTTTATTTATTTATTTTTATTTTTATTTATTTTATTTTATTTTATTTTTTTTTTTTTTTTGCACACGAAGGATAATTATAGACCAGAAACTAGAGTTTAAAAATGCTTTTAAGCATCCAAGTCGAAAGTGAGAATCAAACCCACAAGATGTTGATCCGAAGGCAAAAACGCTAAACATTTGGCTACTAACTTCACTGTTATAGCATAGAACGAGTAACAAATTATTAAATTACTTGTGACAAGTAATGATGCCGTCTCAAATAATTTGCTTGTCATTTTAATATATTCATTTAATCAGTTTATAATGTACTTTTGCCAAAAAATTTAATCTATAACTTTTAAAATTAGAAACATTTGGTTCAATAATGTTGGTGATAAAAAAAAGAAAATGTTTACAAGTCAGTGCTCCTAAATCTCCACTATAATTGATTAAAGGATTTTAAGAATGTAAATTTAAAATTTCTTTGAAAGCAAGGGTAAAAGCTTATCGTAATTTCATTTCGCATTAAATCATACTTAGAAACCTAATTAATGTTTCCCAGCAAAAGACTAAAATTCATAGATTTTGGGCAGAAATTTCTAATGTATACATTTATTCATTTATTTGAAAATATTATTCAAATTATTGTAATGATTACAAATAATGGTCATACAATTTATTAAGATCTTTACACGCCCCCTTTAAACATTAATACATTTTGCGACCCCATCTTAGTAAAATATATCATTTCAAAATAACAATGAATGTTTTTTTAACAATTGAATAGCTATATTTTAGTACATAACATTAGCTTTCAAGCAAATAAAAATATTTTTTTTAAATAAACTTTCCTATTGACTCATATTTAATGAAAAATTATCAACAAAAATCAATAGATATGAAACTAAAACTAATATTTAAATATCCCTTATATAAAAACTATTCATAATTTATTACTCTAATCCTCTGCTTTTACGTTGCAAAGTGGGTAATTGTCGACACATTCTCCAAGAATTGATCATTAATTAGTCAGAATTGTCTACGCACAAAAGGTAGTAATGTTTGAACTTCGATTTGAAAGCAAAACTTTCTTATAAGTATTTCCATCATTATTTTAATTATGTTTATAGTTAAATAAGTGGGTAGTAATGTACGAAAACTTTTCTAATTTGAGAAAATTGGCATCAACTAAAATTGCATCTTTAGAAATATATTATTCGTCAACATAGAAATTACTAACTGCATCAAAATTTACAAATTCTAAAACTTTGTAATTTTTGATACAATTTAATAACTCAGATCAGATAGAAAAAAATGAATTATTTTTATTTCAAATCGAAACAGTCATTTTCTTTCTGATAGGGACAGAATTTCCACTTAAACCTGAGAGAGCGATGACTATATATTTTTTCTCAACTCAAAAATTCTCACATTCTCGCTGATTCAGCATGAATTTGAGAGCTGCTCCCGGGATAAGATCTAACAAATATTTGAAATATAACATTACTATCCGAAATATAAACAATCGAAGCTGCTAAAAGACTTTTGCTTTTCACAGACATCAACGCTTTCAGCTGACTTTGATTTATTTTCAGAATCTGTGACAAATTTAAGATAAAATTTGTATATTTTTATTTCGTATTATTACGGTAAAAGTGAATTATCCTGGGATTAGATATCATAGCCGCTGATTATTCATAATCACCTCTAAACTTGGCAAATGTGATAAATTATTGAATATTCATTTACTTTATACCAATTAGTTTATGAAATCCCCAACTCGTAAGGGGGAAATGAAATAAATTCCGCGATTATTTTGCTGTTTAATGATATCGTAATAAATGTTTTCAAGTGACATTAAACAAATTTCGCCCTTACATCTCATTGTGACTCATACAATAATATTTCAATCCAGAAACTTAAAAAGTGGCTCTTTTTTATTTTACTTTCTGTAGGTATTTTAAGAGGCCGTGGTAGCCTAGTGGTTAGGGTATCGGCCTTCCATCCGGAAGGATGGGATTCGATTCCCAAGCCCAAAGACCTGCCGAGTACATGTGATATATGTGCTCGTTAAATCTGTGGAATCCAAAGTCCTGTGGTCGGTCGTTAAGCAGTTACCATGGGTGCAATGGTCTGGAGAAATTTGCTCCCCCTTCAGATCAATGCCAAAATTGAGGAAGTAGATCTTCTAGTGCTGACATCTGTTGGAAGATTTGACGAGCAAAAGTCGTACTTTCACATTCATGGTCTCTGATTAAACGAAAGACGCTCCCAATTGACTTAAATTCGCATGGCCAATGCATAGCGAGCTTATCTTGTTCGAGTATCATTAGTAACAACCACAACAGATATATTAAATAATAGCATAATTTACATAATGTATGTAGTAAAAGCAATTAAAAAATACAAAATGATGAAAGTTATTGAACCTAGTCTATGAAACTGATTTGTATGTTTCCTTCTTTAGATGCATTACATTATTATGACATTTAGAATTACAGCTTTCAAATTTTGTATATTTGCACTTACCAGATTATTCATTTTCCCTTGCAAACACACTGGCTTGAAGAAAAAGCGATTTTCTATAACAGTCTCACAGTGATGTGGCTTGATCTGGAAAAAATTCAAGCAAAACAAAATTTTGTTAATAAATTGTGAATTGATTTCTGGTTTTTGATTGACTGTGAAAATTTTCCTAGTTTTCTTCTTAAAAGATTCTTGTTTCCGTTTTGATTTTCTAATATCATTTCTAATAAATTTCATTGTTACTTCAAGCTCTATTTACATGTGGTACTCTAGTTTTACTGTGTCACCAATATTACCAGAAGACAAAGATTTGAAACGTTCTACTCCTTTTTTGCTTGTGATTCTAAACATTATTTAGTAGTGGAAACAGGATGTTAAAAGAACTTCAAATATATAAAGTAAAAATATATATATTTTTTAAGTGAAGGAGTTAGAATTTATTATTCCAAGAAAGGACTTATTGCTAAGGCAATAGTCTTCAAAGGTATGAATTCAAGATGCAAGTTGATTTAATTGAAATACACTCTAAAAAAATCGAGTGGTTTTTCATCACTCGATGAGCGACTGATATTTTGTACTCCATAAAGATACAAAATGAATCCTTTTTTGCTTAATTACGTCAAGAAGTTCTCTTTCAAACACTCTAATTTCTATTCAAAGCAATTTTCACTCTGTTTTTGACGTGTTTATGGCACAAAGCAAATACGATGTGCTCTGATTGGTTTAAATCATCACGTGGCTCTATGCTTTCGGTTTAGTTTCGCTAAAAGTGGAGGAATTTAGTACTCCATTTTGTAAAAGCTATCTATTAGACTATTTAAAAAATATAATTGGACAAAAAGAGGAATGCAGAAACATTACGGAAAGTCTTTATTTCTTATAATTAATTGAATGACTAAATCAAATCTTCATATTTGTGATTTTTCACCATTACATAAATTTTGGTATTCCAAAGTGTGAATGAATGAATTCTATTGAATTTATATTCCTGTAATATTTATAATATATGAAATTTCAGATTAATTGATAATATTTAATAATATAACAATGTGTTTGGAAATTTTGTTTTTTATTTCAAATATTATTTTCTGACAAAATTTAAGTCATTATAAATTAATAGTAAATTATATTGGCAGAACATGAAACACATGCTAAATGCATTTTTAATGGTAGAACATGAAACATGCTTGGAAATGGTAGAGAGTTCATACATTTCCAAGTTTTTTTATTGCACGTGAATAAAATATTTTAAATTATTTTAATGCCAAAAATATTTAAAGTTTTGCAGAGAAAAAAATTTTTTTAAATAAAAATGAAAGAAAAATCTCATTGTTATTTTGATATTTGTTTCATGATTGCATGATCCAAAAGAAAGTAATTAAAATCTATATTTTACAAACTATGCAATATTGCATATGTCTTTTATTATATATTGTAGTTTTATATCTTGTATTTTTAAAAATCGTTTTACTTGCAATGTATTTGAATATTAGTATATGTGATACAAAATATATAGCTTAAATTTTTTTTCAGTAATTTGTAAAAACATTTATTCATTTATTTTTAATTGTTTTTCAGTTACAGTTAATTGATTCAAAAATGCTTTATTAGAAATAAATGTAAGTATGCATGTATATATTTTTATTTAATGTTTAACAATCCATTTTGTAAATTATGATAGGGGCTATATCTACTTCATAACAAAGAAAAAATCGAAATTATTTTGTATTTGTTTCATTGTATACCAATAATTTATCATTTTTGCCACATTCGTATTAAAATTTTCAAAAACTACTAAATAATCTTTAATTTACCAACTTAAGTTACTATGACACCATTTTTTTTAACAAATTACACTTGCTTTAAATTACAATAAAAAGTTCTATTATTTAAATATATATATGATTATTCTTTTTATTGCAGATAGATTTGGAATTTGATATCCAAAGGCTGATTTTTTTCTCAATAAATATCCCGCATTCTATGCTCCTAGAATATTATCGTATGTTCAAAAACTTGTCCTGTAATATGGAATAAATACGTGAGAATTCAGGATGATAGTATTTTTTTAAGCTGAATATAATTCCAATACAGAATATAATTACATAGATATATGATTTCTTGCAGCTTTATTTTTTTTAATAAATAAGGCTTTATCTTTTTTGAAGTATTATTCTTATGAAAATTTTGGGTATTAAAATTTGTGTATACACTATAATGAGAAACAAATGTTATAAGAATTTTAGTTATTATTATTATAATTTTTTTTTTTGAATTAGGTGAAGAGATCTGTAGAAGAAGAACCCCGCACAAAACTAGTCAAACTACTCTTGCTTTGCTGTGGTCAAAAGCAAGATCTGAATATGAAATATTTTTATCTGTGGATTAAAAATTTATTGATGTCGGATATTCAAGATTAAAAAGCATTCAATATTTTATATAAATGTCATCCTGTGTTAAGTACGATGATAAACTTTCTGCATTTATAAATTAAAAAATGGTCCAGTTGGGCCTTTAATTGAAACAATGCATTCTTACTATAATCGATCAAGATTTAAATTTTGAAAAATATATGCATTATAATGCATATTATCATTTTTATTCTTATTCTAATAGTATTCTTATTTTGTGTTATTTAAGTATTACTTATTTTGTGTGTTGTGTCAAAAATTAAGCTTCAATATTAATTTGACATCATAAACATAAGAATTTTTGTATACATATTTTTATTTAATTTTTTCTGTATTAAAAATTGAATAAATGTTTTTTGTATAATTTTGTATTTTATTTTTAATTTCATCCTTAGTTTCATTGAAGTTATTTTCAGTTTAAACTAAACTTGGAAAATATATCATAAGACAAGATTTATTTGCAAAAACATAAGTCAGTTTTGCTCAACAGAATAATCTGTAAATATTTGTCTTTATCCTCCTGTAACTTCATAAAAGCATACTATCAATATTCGAAAATAAATTTTAAGCTATACTTTAAATAAAGGATTTTTTCAAAAGAACTTAAATTATTATATAAAATATTTATGTATTTTTTAAATTGTGTACAATTTGTTGTACTAATACTGTTTGTAAAAGTTAATTTTGTACTTATGGGCCCATAGTAAACTAAACTGAAAAATAAATAGTGTGACGATTTTTTCTTGAGAGTGCTACACTCACACGTAAAACTAAATAGATATAAGTAATGAAATAAATGGCTGAACAAATCGTTTATAATATTGTATGTTATTTAAAAACCACCATAATTATCAAAATCAGTTAAAATATCATATTCAACTGCAGTGTTATATTATTGACTAAAGAAATCATATCTTTATATTGTAAAAAAAAAAACATAAATCCTTAAAAGAAAGAATTTAAAACCTAATTTCTGCACTAAATTGTTAATATAAAAAAAATCAGCAATACTTCTATAAAAGATTGAAATTCACTCTTTTTTTTCCACCTAATTTACCCCTTTAAACGATATGTTGTTACTCCTCTTAAAGGAATGGTTTACCCACATCATTCAAAAGAGTGAATTTCTATCTTAAAGATTGGTTGAGTTTTGTGACAATGAAAGAGTGAAATTTCACTCCTGAGTGAAATCTACTCCGTTATTTTAAGAGTGAATACAATTGCAACTAGATAATGATTTGAAATTTATATTTGAACATCTAGATTACTTCACGAAATTCGTACAGTTTCATATTCTAAAAAAAGCAAACGTGTAGAAGAAGTTGCATATCATTTAATTGACATTTTTTCTATATTTGTGTCCCCAGTATTCTTCAAAGTACCCATGGTCTCAAGTTCAGTAATCAGATTATGGGAGAAACTTGTAAAATTTAGCTTGATTTGAAAATTGCTCACAATAAATCTAGGGACAGATAGACTCAAAGTTTAATTCATCATGAAAACCATTATGTTGAAAATATACTAAGTTCTTGATTGGAAAACAATGAAACTACTAAATGGTCTGTTGCTAAGGCAATGGTTTGTTGCAATGATCTGAGGGGTTATGCTTTGTTCAACTTATGGAAAACAGGAAATTTAATGAAGCAATGTTTGGATATCTTTAAAAATACGTTGAAAACATGTTTCCCAAATGACTATATAAAGTATTCAAGAACCGAAGAAATTCAAGATTTATTAGAAAACATTAATATATCGCTTCTGATAACAGCGACTGCGAAATAGAAGATGATTCTTATTTGACAATTAATGATCCATTGTTAAATTATTATTTATCTGCAGTTAATTTTGTAATTTAGAATGAGCATGATGAAGTGATACATTTAAACGCACGAAACAGATATTTTCACTTAGGCAAGCATTAGTAAAGAAAACATTGACGATTGATGAAAAAAGTTTAAAATCGCAAACAAAAAAAAATGTTGAAAATTCAAATCATAAATTTTCTTCTGGTTGTATTGGGAACAAAACTTAGAAAGAGCTAGAAGTAATCCAGAAATTTGTTATATAGTGATGATGTTAGAAGTTCAAAACAGAAACATACATCGTTTAGGAATAAAACAAGAAATATTTTCCCAGTAGTATACCAAAAATCAGTTTAAAATTTGTGAAAATTTTATTTTACGTGCAGATCAAATATCGTTTCGAGATATCTTAGAAAATCTCATTTCTTTCTGAAATATTAAAGTAATTGCATAAAAGGGTGCAAATGTACAAAATCTGAAAACTGTAACTCTAAATGTCATAATAATAGAGTGTATTAAAATAAGAAAACCTACAAGTAAATAAATGTGCTTGTTTTTTTAATATGAATTCAGCTTGATTTTACACGCCTTGTATAAACTGTAATAATCTAAATTATTTTCTTTATCCAGGTTTTTAGTTAACAAGAAAAACGTCACCAAAAAATACTTGTTATTATTTAATTTAAATTTTTGTTTTGTTTAGATCAAAATAAAGTATTTACTCAAATAACAAGCTAATTTTATTTTACACTTTCAGTACTTTAGATTATTTTATATATTTCAATTTATTTTACGACAGATATTATATAATGTATAATATATATCATAAAATATCTAATAACATTATCTGATATGTATATTTCAGTTGGAAAAGTGGAGTAGCGCACCCCATATTGTCAGTAGAACTGGCACCTGAAAATATTTATATTTTCTAATTACGATATCATTAACCTACAAAATAAATGGAATTTATTCCTCCTCCATTACGAGTTGGCAATTTCATAAAATAATCTTTAAATTCAATAATTTATCACATTTACCAAATTTAGTGGAGATAATGAATATATATAATAACGCAGGGATGTCAATTTTAAAACAAGGAAAAAGAACACAGCGTGCTTTCTTGAAGCGAAGAAAGCTCTAGATCTGGATGTTGCATCGCTTAATTAATTATATCACAGCATAAACAGTTTTACATGGATTTCAAGTCAACTTTTATATTTTTAATTATATTTTTTTAAACTTTTATACTTTTATATTTTTAACTTTTATATTTTTAATTTTTAATTCTACTTTAAATTAATTAACAATCTTTGTAATCAAAATATCAAAAGGAAACTTGGATTATTATTTTTATTTTGTAAGTTAACCAGAGACTGACATCTTGATACGATTTTCTCTCCATTCCTTGCAGCCATTCTCAAATCAATTCCGGACAAACTTCCTGCGGTTAAACAGAATAAGGATATTAATTATTTTGATTTTAAAAAGTATTTAGACAAATAATGACATTATTGGCCCAAAATACGTTTTGCAGAATATTCTCATTATTACAAAAAAGTAGATTTCTAGATCTATAAATTTCTTAAACATACTCACCACAGTTAATATTGTAAATGTGAAGGCAATATTGTCTTGCTTTAAACTGCATCTTGCAATAAATTTAAAGAACTTATTGAAACTTTACTTATTGTACTTATTGTACAGTTACTTAAAATTACATCGTGCTAACTTCTCTTAAATGTTGTTTTATATCACGAAATGTCCTAAATGTTGTAATATATCACGAAAAACTTATGTATAAATCTTATCGCGCAAATGAGGTGTGGACACATCCCTTTAAATAAGAAGTTTATTAAATATTGAAGACTTTCACCAACTTTTCAATGCGCCTTTCCAATCCCTAGTTAAAAGTTTTTCAGATTTTTAATTCTTATTAAGGCACTCTAAGCATATTTGCAATTCTCTATATGATTCTTGAATTCATTTCTCATTATTAATAATATATTTTCAATGAGTATCGGTTTCAAAGTGTTTGTTAACACCTATGTTTTAATGTTTTTAATGAAAACTGATTTATATATCATTCAAATCACAGATTGCTTTGCTTCTCAATTTAAATAAATACAATTTTAATTTATTTAATTTTCTCTGATATCATTATTATGTCACTTTCCGAAAATAACGGAAAAAAGATTTCTGACAATTTTATAATTAATTTCACATTAAGGTAACATCAGTGTCATTACTTGAAACATATAACTGGTTTTTAATTAAATCTAAATAATAATCTTTACCTCTAAATTTAGGGGAACTCTTTTCTCTCTCTCTCTCTCTCTCTCGCTTTTCTATTACATCAATAGACATTTCTCATACAGTGAATTTTTCACCATTAACAAATGAATAAATGTTGCTTTTTACCTTCAAATTTCAATTGTACCTTTCGTAAAACATCCAACTTCTTCATAGATTTCTGAAAGAAACGAACTCACTTTATTTAATTGACTTTTTACATTCCGTTTCTTGCGATTTAAAACATTTCCTGTTATTGGCATGACTTTATGAATTTGGCAGACAATGTAATCAAAAATCAGAAAGTCTGGCACGCTATGCTTTCACTTTAATAAAGTTTAAATTCTTTTCTATTACTTATATTCACAAGTCAACTTATTCTCTGGCTCAATACGGATTATTTCAGATTTATGTCTTTCTTTATGTTGTGAGTGTGTGCTACTTTTTTTAAAAAAATATAACTGCTATCTTCTGCAATTTCTTCAAAAATGTAACAAACTATTTTCTTTACACAAAAAATAATATGTTATAAATTAGTTAAGTTTTGAATTTAATTAGAACATAAGAGCAAGAATCTCTTATCCTTATTTCTAGTCACTTTTTCTAAGTAGTTTAACAATTTTTTGTTTCCGAGGAGTAGGTATATAATAAAAAAATAATATGATAATCTTAAGAGGCATTACTATTTAACTCTGAGCAGCTTTTAAAATAATAATTCTATATAACAAATAAAGTGTGTACTTCCCCTTCTTGGGGGAAAAAAAGAAAGGACCTTTGAAAATAATCGATTCGTCTGGAAATTTTGAATGCAAATAATTTTATACAGAGAATTAAAATGAATTAAAGAGATTATATTAATTAAAATGAAATAAAGAGAATTAAATAATTAAAATTTCTATCTCCAATACCTGTTAGTACACCAATCATAAAACATATTTCTACACCGAGTTGACTATTGAATTGTTTGAGGTCTTGTTTACTTTTCAATAGGTTTTTGAGTTCAACTCTTACCTTGAGTGTGTATGATTGTAGTGTTTTGGAATCCACTTTGGACCATTGATTCTGGTCGAATTAACTCTCGTATATAGCAAATAGTCGTAGAGTAGCGAACTGATTAAGCTTATCGCCTGTTTCTTATCGGAACAAGCATTGTATTATACAAACACTGTCGATTTTTAGTTTTTTCTCATTATTTGCATTTCAGCTCCTTATAATCCCAAAAAATAGTGTTATTTCGATGTTGTTTACTATCTTATAACCATTTAAATAACTTCATATGAGGTCACATAATAGTGATGTGTGGTCACATAGCAGACTAGATATGTCTGCTATGTGACCACACATCACTATTATGTGACCTCACATGAATATAAATCAATAAATAACCGTCTACATAGAGCAAAATTGATGAAAAACCGCTCAAATGAATAAAAATATATTGAATTCTTTTTTAATTTGATATTTTTGTGAATAATATTGTTCGAATAAGAGGGAAATTATATGAATTTATGTCAAAATCAAGCAACCTCAATAATATAATTGTTGCCAAACTCATTTGTAACTTCTCTCTTACTGATTAAGGTACATTAACCATCTCATAGCAATTGACTGAGACTAGGCTGATTTGACAGTTGTTTTCAAGATATCTACTCCTAGTATCATCAGAATAATCTAAGATAACTTCGTTTGCCAATCATTATGAGAACCATAATCAAACTTAATTTTGGTTCAGGATTAAAGAAAATGACCTCCCACATGTGGAAAGAAGCCGACATATATCCTAATAAATCTTTGCATTACAGAGACATTATCCATGAGACAATAATATAAGTGGTTGTCTTTAAAACATCTAAATTTGTGCATTAATTTTGCCTACTGATTCTTACGCTCAATAATGATGTTATATTGATTTCAATTGCATTATTCTTCATAGAACAACTACTGAAATCATTTTTCAAATCGATTTCCATGTTTCCATTGATAAATAGGGCCACCAAATTATTTGACCATATTTGCCTTCTATATTAGAATATTTTTGTAAATCAAAATTGCGGAGGGCTGGAAAAACTACTAATTTATTATACATCTGAGAGCCAAAAATGTAGGGTAAGAATTGATGAATACTTGGCAGAAAGTATTAGCAAACAATATTAATTATCTTCTTGCACTAATATACTAATAAATAATCATACGTTCCTTACCACGCGAGATTTCGATAAGTATTATGATTTGAATATTCTATGCAAAATGCATCACTCATATGAGGGCTTGAATTTTTCATTAACTCAGGGTAAACTTTACATCTAATCGTGTCTAAAAAAATCAGCCAAATTTTTAAAGTGTCTCTTTTTTGTCATAAAAAATATAAGAAGACAGCTCTTTGAAAATTTCATTTAAAATGTACGGAGAAAATGTGCAATTTCCACTGATTCAGTTGCGAGCTATTTATTTGACTAACCAAATGAATATATATTTCATTTATACTGTGGAAAACAAATAAGAAGTTACAATTTTATGCCTTAATTATTTTCCACTTCATTAGAATATTTTTTCAGATAAATGTGAAGAAGAAATGAGGCTTACTCTTCTTCTAGTTTAAGAAATTCTTTCGAAAAATTTAAATTTTTAAATTACAATTAATATATACAAGGATCTTCTGGGATGGCTTTACTTGTAAATTCAAGTCAATAAAATTTTTTTAAATTAAAAACATTTCTGAGAAATTCGGTAAGCTTACTTTATATTTAAAATATATATATATATATATATATATATATATATATATATATATATATATATATCAAATTTGCCATTAATTCGCTCATCCATTTTTAACTGCAGAATCAGATTTATAGAGAAAATTTTAACTATTACCACACGGAATGTATTTTATACTTTTAAAGTTAAAAATGCATCTATCAATAGTGGCAATGTTAAAATTTGAGCACACACACACAGACTATATATATATATATATATATATATATATATATATATATATATACTATTATTTACGATTTTAATACAAATGTACAAATTTACCATTAATCCATTAACCATGATTGATATTTAAATTAATCTTGAGGATGTCCACATTTACAATTAATTAGAAGAGCTTCAATGCGATTAATTCGAAGATTAAAGCTGACGATGCTGAGACAGTAGGCGCCATTAGTAATAGTACAATTATTCGAGAGAAAATCTCTGAAGGCATAATATCAAAAATCAATTTCAACACATGGGATATTTTTTAAGTATGATAAAAAATAAAATTGATTTTAAGGACTATTACAAAAAATTTTATTGAAATGTAACATAAAAAAGAAAAGAAAAATATTTTAAAAAAATGGAATTCGTCAACACAATTTAATCCCAAATATTTTAAACTTTGCAGCCAAAAGTTTTTTTTAGATATATAGATTCTCTAAGAGATACCTAAAAACTGTGTCGGATATGCAAATCCCCTCCCCATTAAAAAAGAATTCAGAACGAGAAGGTCTGAAAAGATTGAGTTTCACAACTTTTATTGAATAGACTATTACAAATGAAAGAAATTACTTCAAGCTGTTTTATTGAAGAATTTAATCAAATAAATAATCCACTAAAACTGCTTCAATTTAAGAAGTATTTGTGAAACCATTTTATAATTCAATTAGCAGCTCTTATAATAAATCTTACTTATTTGCATTTTTTGAGAAAGTTAATTTATGTTCTGCTTTACTTATAATCCGCATAAGGATTCAAATAAAATTGGAACCCTGTAGAAGAAAAAAAAATTGATTTTTTCCTTCTTGTAAGCGTTGTAAAGACCTCTTATAAGGACAAAGTAATTAAATGAGTAAAACAGTGCTCAAATTTTTCACAATTCTCAAGAGAATAGAGAAATTAATCTTGTCTTTTTTTATTGCCTTTTCATTAAAATGTGGCTTCAGAAAAATTTTTTTTGATTGTTCTTACACTTAATATATATATATATATATATATATATATATATA
>CM057817.1:57589115-57726615 GCA_030067965.1 Latrodectus elegans
CAATTACCGGACTAGGAAAGACTATGTAAAAATTATGAATTTGTGATCATTTACCTTCCTTCAAATCATGGTCTCGACACAGAAACTATAATTATTGCGTAAAATGAAATGCAACTAATCGAAACCTATCGCAATAACTTTTCGTCCGCGAGAGCCCACTTCCAAGAATTTTAAAAAAAAGTTTTAATAAATTACAAAACTTATAAAATAAAACTTATGTGAAACCTCTTTGGGTTCTCACTGGATTAATTCAAACATACTACCCAACTCGTGTTCAAACGCCTGTTTTGAACAAATAACGAACTTCAAAATTAATAGCTTTTTTTATATTATTATTATTAACGTTAAATGTCATAATATCGTCTTTAAAGGATATGATAATCTCATCTTATATAGAAATTTTTAAATTTTTGGTGAATATTTTTAAATTTAATAAAGATTCCAACACAAGATCAGTTAAATTTGGGCCCAGAAACTGGAGGAAACACTAATTGATAAAAATCAAAATAATGCAAATAATATAGAACTTCTGTATAAAGTTATTATGTAATTAAATTGATTTCTACAAAGTTATTAACTTACTTCTTTACCGTTTTATTAATGAGAATCAATAATCCTCGAGAACCATTCTAACATATTTAGTACTTCTTACATTTTGTATCACAGTTGAATTCAAAGCTGCTGGAAGTTCCTGTTTATTCAAGTGACCAAGTTTCATTATTTTTTTAACTCTGTGAATTATGCGTGTGCGCTGATATGCAGATCACTACTTCAGACATTCGCTAAAGTAAAAAAATGCAAACTTTTTGGTCGCATGTCGCTTAATGGTCAGTTTTGAACATGATGATTCTCATTTGACCAGGTCTTACGATTTATAAGTGGGTGTAATTTTGAACTGCTTCAAATTCCAACCACTTACAAACATTTACACACGAGGCTGGAATGTCAAACCCACAAATTGTTGCACTGAAGGGCAGAACACAGTTCATTCAACTGTCAGCAAATCGTATGGAAATTTCATACTGGAAAACTGTGTTATGAAATCCTTCTATAAGACTGCGTTTGACAAAATTAATATTTATTGTTTTTCCTTTTTATTATGGAAAAGTGATAACACTTATGAATCAGGTCTCCCCTTACACATTACTAACTACCTCTCATATACTTCAGTCCAAGTTGAACTCAAAAGTGCTAAAATATTCTTCAGTTTAATGACTGGGCTGTATAGTCTTGTGTGTTTGCGTTAAAACTGCATTTTTTATAATATTGCATAATTTTTTCTGTGTGTTTTTAACTGTATGTGTTTAACTATGCATGTAATTACATACACAGCTAAGAATTTTAGTAACTTATTCCATTATTCATTTATTTATAATAAAAATGCAGTGAATGAACTTCATTTTTACGTCGGCGTTGTAAATTTAGTCTACAACATTTAAATGCTTTTATACTTAATTATTTTTTTAATTTCCCCATTATTTCATATATTCTTAAATTGATCAAAACAATTGAATTTGTTGTATATTTTAAATAAATTTGTCTTTCAACTCGATGCAGGAAACTAAAAACTCATATAATTATTTAAAATTTTCCAAATTTTTTGCAGCATTTTTCTAATAAAATTTTTACAGAACTAGATATTATTGCACTTTTCAAAGTTATTTTTAAGAGTGTTTGTTTATTGCTCTACATGGCAGAAAATATTTACTTTTCCGAAGAAAAGAATGGAAATAATTCACTGAAATAATTAAATAAATAAAATTCCAATAACTCTACTACAGTTATAAATTAGATTTGACAAATACTGGGTAAAAAGTGTTTACTTGAAAAAAAAAAAGAGAAAATATGCTTTTTAGGATTAAGAAATTACCGGGAAATGTATTACAGTAAAAATGGAACGATTACCTGATTAAATGTTGTCTCATAACTTCCACCATAACCGCAACCAATATGCTCTTAACACTAAGAGAAATAAACCATTCTTAAAAACTTTATTCAAGACAAAATATGGCTCCTTATAACAAAATAATGAGCAAAGAAGTTTCTTTTAAGCAGATATTACGTGATTCACATCTCATTTGTCCAAAGCTATCTTGGCGAGATTCCCCATAAGTATAGAAATATTGAAATATCAAGGAAAAAAGAACAAATCACTTATTATTTATGTGCACAAGGAGAATAACTAAGCCAGTTAATTACTAATTCATGGAAAGGGCATATTTCTTGAAAATCCTAAGAGGAAAAAAATTTTGATGGAAAAATTAATGAAAATCATGTAACGCGGAGACAGTTTAATTGAATAACATACAACAATCGAACATGTAATTGGCACAATTTCCGAAAATAACCATAATTATTTTAAATATGACAAACATGTTAGTTAATTACGCTAAGATTTCTAGGTATTGCAGTAGTTAATAAATACTTAGCTAATCAAAAACCTGGTAATTAAATGCTAATTTTTTTCTTTTATTAATATGAAAACAATCAACAAAATATTTACAGATTTTTAATATATAATTATTTGTTTCTTAAAGTAAATTTAGTTTCTCTCCTTTTCTTGCCTAATTTTCTGACGGGTATATGCAGCACAAAAAATTTTCTTTCTTTCTTTAAATATTTTATTTAATCCATTTAAAACCTATTTTCCATATATGACTCTTGAAAAAATGATTTTCTCTTCGTTTAGTTATTAAAATATTAATTTATATCAAAAAGATCAATAAAAATAAAAAGAAAGATTTACGACTTAATTACAAATTAAGAAGTTGAGCATTTAAATTGAAGGGAAAATGGTATAAAGTAACTCAAAAACAAGTTTTCTATTAATATCATGTGACTTTTAAAAGATAAGAAAATAGCAAAATTGCAAGGAATTACTATTTAAATTTTCAGATATACTTAGTATATAAATATATATAGATAAAAAGAAAAAAATAAACTTTTATAATCTGTCAAACGAAAACGGATGATAGATGAAGCAGCGTGGATCACAAAACACCCTATCAAACTTGTCTCATTTTTCACGGTTTCTGAGTTACCGTAAAAAGAGAGATAAATGCATAATTTTCTTCTAAAATCCGAAAAAGATGAAATATAAGGGTTTCTGAAGATTCATAAGAAAAATAAATATGCATTTGAAAAGAGTTGATAAAAAAGTTTTAAGATTGCTGGATTTACATCAGTATATCTGGATTTAAAGCACAGCTAAGAGGATTGAAGGTTTAGCGATGTTCAAAATTAAATTAACACAGATTTGTAACTTTTCATATCGTAAATATGGTTTATAACAATATGGTTTTATAACAACAGGTCACATTTTACTGATGTAAAATTCAGTTAATTGCAAAGCAGCAAATTTTATGAGGGTAAATATTTTAATATTAGTCCATTAGAGAGTATCACGAGAGTCTGATTTTCTGACTAGGTCGAACTGTAATAATGTAATATAAATAAGGTTATATTTTTCGAAAACTTGAATACCGATATAGTTTATTATACAGGTATGACAACTCAGCAAATTTAACCTATTATACTTTGCCGAAAGTCAATGATGGTTTTCGGATTTTCAGACCATTCGTTTTAAGCATCTAATATTATACATGTAGTATCTGTTGAATGAATCCATTTATCCTTAGAGAAACGCTGTCATTTTTAAGAATTTTCTTACCAAACATAGGCTTATTTGACCTCTGATGCCATTTAAAAACTTTGTGCATTTAGATTTTCTATATCTTTTAAGAAAATTATAAATTTTATAAAAGAAAATTATAAATAAACTTTTTTGACTAATGGTGATTGGAAAGAAAATTATAAATTTTCTTTCCATCCACCATGAGTCAGAATGTCAAAAGTAAGATTAGATTACTGTAGTGTTTCTTATCCTATATATTGATGCGCTGCACATTTTCTCGTATCCTATTTGGAATATTACGTATATTTCACCTTGTTTATTTTTGTGTACGAAATAAAAATATATTTTACGTATTTGTATATAAAATGGAACAATGCAATAGCAAACTTTCCATGAAATTCTAATTTCAAAACTTAAAAATATATGAAATGTAAGAATTCTCACTTTTAAATATATTCAGTAAACTCTGGTAAAACTGGGATTTTCTTAAATATTTTTCATTCATTTTCAACCGAGAAATTTAAAATTAATTTTTTAAATTATTTTTAAATGTTTTTGAATTTTATTTCATTAATTACGAAAGCAGAACTTACCTTAATAAATGATTTTATTCTTAATACTTTAGTCGCATTTAATGAAAAAATTAAATATTAATTATTACTAATTAAGTAAAAAAATGAGATATTAATCATAGTTAAAATGAAATGTAGTTATAAGAAAATATTAATTATAGTGAAATATTAATTATGAAAGAAAATTAATGGAAATATATGCTTAAAAAATTCATAAAGATTCAATTATTTGTAAATACTTCATAGCTTATTTATAATTATTTAAAATTATTTATTAATATTTCAAAATACAAAATTCATGTTCCATTCTTAAAAAAAAATACACCAATTTTTTTTCTTTTCATGAAGAATCGTTCTTACATACCAACAAATTTTGTAGATATAATCTCTCCATCTCTCATTGGATTAGATTATAACAACTCTCTCATTCCCTCAGAAACTTCATGAATCTAAACAGAACGTTATAACTTCAAAGTGGATACTTTCACTGCAGTGCTTATAAGTTTGTGTGATTTGTTTGTCACCCAATATTTTTTGCTGTCAAATCTATTCAGGCCGAGACCTATAGCTTGAAATAGATTCCCAAAACACACAAATGCCAAAGCCCAACGTGGGATTTGAACTAAGAGAAGTTAAACCGAGATCCGGAAGGCTAACCATTCGGATTTCAGCTCTCGGGTATGATACTCCTAAAATATAATTTCACTTTTGCATGGAAAAAGAGAGAAAATTTTTGAAATGATATTATTTGGTAGTTAGTTAAGCAATATTTAATACAGAAAAAACTTATTTATACTAAACAAGTGTAGCTAATATAAATATGTTCATGTATTAATTTAATATGTAGAACAACGGCCTTATGAATGAATTAAAGATAAATTTTTATTTGGCATTAAATTTCAAAAACTATAATGTTAAATTTTTCATACCAGTATTTACAATTTTGAGTTCACTGATTTTATTAATATTGCTTCAAAAGTTATATTCTTGAAAATATTTCCCAATGAGACGATTTTGTAAGCATAAAGAGAGAATTGAAATAATATTCTAATAAATTCTAAAAGATGTAAATTCGTTTTTATTTTTAAAATATTTAAACACACACTTAACACACATAACGAAGAAAACAAAATCTTTTTTAGTAATTATTTTAAAACTGTTTCCATTTTTTCGTGTTTCTGTATTTGTGTATGGCGGTATAGAATTCTTTTGATATCTTTATTATATTAATTTTCTTTGAACTGCTCTTTCACAACCGTCAGAAGAGTTTTACATGTACTCTGCCTTTTTATAAGAATTTAACCCATCAAACACATTCGTAAGTTCTAATTCTTTTCCTTTTCAAAATAAATCATTTCAGAAAAAGATTTTATGAACTTGCCTGATTAAAGGGCGAAAAGAAGTGACAATCGAAACAAGAAATTTTGTGGTCGATTAACTATACCATAACTACTACAAGAACTAGTGATCTATGAATGTAGAGTTTGTAATAACAGATTACACAGGTCGTAAAATGCTACATGATGGAGAAATACAATTTACAAAGAGATATTTACTGCACAAACATTTCTAGCAATAACACCTGATTAAATTTCCAAGAAATTTGTTTGATTCAAATATGGAAGCATAGATCCTAAGAAATTGGTACTCGGAACACAACCACATCTCGAAATAATAATAGCAGTTATATGTCTGAACATGGAATCAAACAGAAAGTGAAGGATATATAGTTCACCTTCAACACGAGGCCATAATTTATCAACCCTAGTACCTGGCATTTGGTGACAAACTAGTCTCACGGCAATCATTTAAACCTGGGGCAAATCAGGAAGAATTTGCCGGGAAACTGAGGCCGACAAAACTCCGGCGAAGTGACGTCAGAAAACATCACAAAATACGCGTTCTGAATGAAATTTTAAGTTTTCAAGAAAGTTAGAAATATGTGGCTGGGCACCTGCGACAAAGATCATTATTTACCTTTTTTCTATTGTATTTTTTTTTCTCCCTTTGAAATAATATTTGAGATTAACTTTTATCAATATTTTTATGATGAAGATTAATTCATGAAAAATATTCGCTAATGTCATTAAAAATTTTTTGAATATTAAATATTACCTTTTTTACTAAATTATTTATTAAAAATTAAATTATTTATCAATGATGATAAAAGAAATGAAATTTACTATTGATGATAAAATAAAGAAGATTTATTTTATAGAAATAAACATTTTTATAAAATTTTGGAAAGTTTATTAATTTCATGAAATTATATGCATCGAACATACCTGTGGGATTCAAAAGGTAGAACTTATTTTGACAAATATGAAAAATGTTCTGTTCTAGGAAATACATCATATGTTTTACAAAACATTTGAAAAATCTGAGATGGGTTATAATCTGTATTAATTCTAAACGTGGATTTTTTTATGAGAAGGAAATAAATTGAAACTCAAAATCTTATTTTTTTATATTTAAATATATATATTTAAATTAATTTAGATAAAATACACAGAAGAACATAATCTACATTTAAATATGAATTTAATATTATTGAAAATATTGATTCTTGTGTTTAATATACAGTATGTTCACTAAAGTCCCTTGCAACCCTTTTAACTTCAGAGCGGCTGCTGCTATATTCATAAAAGTGGTGTCTAGGTATAGTAAAGTAGCCATGCGCAACTGAATAAAACCACCTACCGCGCCACCTGGGGGAGAACTGTGGAGTTAGCATTCGTATCACGAAAGCGGAACAAGATAAGTAAAAAAGTGATTTACAAAGTTGTAAAGCATCCTCGATTTAGTACGAAAAGACACCTTGTAGGCATTAATGTGAAGAATACAACGGTTAAAATGCGCATTTGTTGTTTCGTGCTGTGACGTGGCACATCGTACGTGTGCATACTTGAAAAAATAAAAAATTGTTTTCGTGATTACATTTTTCACTTTTATTTCGAAATGGGAAGAACGGAAGTATTAAAAATAATTCCAACAATTTGTATGCAAATACGCAAGAAACGTCACACCTGTTCACCTGAGACAGCTATAAAAGATACATCTTCTTGGGGCTGTAGTACTCATTGTCATGGCTGAGTATTACAAAGCTGAGTATTGTGAAATGGTTTTACTGTACGGTGAATGTCAACGCAAGGCCCGATCAGCAGCAAAGTTGTACCGCCAATGTTTCCCTGCAGGCCCGCATCTCTTTCTTATCAAACCATCCTAACTGTTGTAAAATGTTTAATGGAGTCAGGTTGCGTTACTAGTCGACCTCGATCTGGCAGACCAGCTAAGGTAGAATGGCAAGTTCAACCGGATGAGGTATTAGCATATGCCCTTCGTATATCCGAAATGCAGCGTAAGAAAGATCAGTCAACACTGCGGTCTCTCCAAAAAAATTTATGGATGAGCACCTGATTCGCTTAGGATTTTCCAGTTTAGAAAATCCTAAGCGAATCACCTAAGCGAATTAAGTTCTCATCCATACCAACCAATGCCAGGTTTTAGTAGATGGGGATGCCGAGCGACGCTATGCATGGTGCAACTTTGTCATGAATCAGGTACAGATCCAACCAACATTCTTGGCAGATATAATGTGGACGGATGATGTATTTTTTCCACGGAATGGCATGTACAATGGGCAAAGCACCCATTACTGGGCGCTGGAAAATCCTAAATGTTTCGTCGACGTTCGACATCAAATGCGGTATGCTATTAACGTTTGGTGCGCAATTTGCAATAACAAGTTGATATGCTCAATATTTTACTATGGCACGTTAACGGATGTACGATATTTACAATTGCTACAGAAGGTAATACCCGACTTTGTGGAGAACCTGCCGTTGTTTAATCTTAAGAATCTATGGTTTCAACATGACGGCGCACCTGCTCACAAGACATCTCCAGTGAAGCAGTACCTAGTCTAGGAATTTGGTGACCAAATACTAGGGTATGGCGGTTTCGAAGAGTGGCTTCCACGTTATCCTGATCTGATTCCACTGGACTTTTTCCTGTGGGGATACTTGAAACAGCAAGTGTCTGCGACCCCTCCACAAAAATTACAGGACCTTAAACGACGCATTACGGTCGTATGTTCCAACGTGTGCAACGTGATCTTCAAGCGAGGATCCAAATGTGCATTGCAACTGACGGTGAGAAGAGTTTGAACATCTTAAATAAAGTATATTGCTATAACTATTTGTTTTATTTCTTTCTTAGATCGTTTTGTCACGTCACAGCACAAAACAACGAATGCGCATTTTAACCGTTGTATTCTTCACATTAATGCCTACAAGGTATCTTTTCGTACTAAACCAAGGATGCTCTACAACTTTGTAAATCACTTTTTCTCTCTATCTAGTTCTGTTTTCGAGATAAGAATACTAACTCAGCAGTTTTCCACCAGGTAGCGCAGTAGTCTGTTTCATTCAGTAGCGCATGGCTTCTTTACTATACCTAGACACCACTTTTTTAAATATAGTAGCAGCCGTTCCGAAGTTAAGAGTGTGGCAAGGGACTTTAGTGGACATACTGTATATAACTGAATCAGTGATTTTGCTACATATTTAATATTGCCGAATTTGCTTAGGTGTAATAGATTTTTAATAAAATAAATTCAATATTAAATTTTAAAAAAATTTGGAATTAAAGTAATATTTTTTAACAATTCACATTCTTATATTGCTAAGCCAAATTAAATTTAAATATAAGGAGATTATAATGTAAACCTTTTCTGATTGAGGATTAAAGTTTCAAAATCATTTATCGAAGTCTGTATGTGTAACTACCATTTATTTTTGATTACAGAGCTAAAAGTATAGAATATATGTGTATATATAAAGAAATTTAATAAAAATTAATTATCATTGCAGAATTAGTTCAGATTTTTTATAATGATTCAGGAATACATTATTATACTTTTTGTTTTTCATAAAATAATTTACATGAAAAATATTTTAATATTATTTGAATTGTATTGATAATTTGCTTGCCATTTATATTTAAAGACTTATAGTTATTTTTATTTTATAATATATAGTTTTTATAAAAAATTTTCGCAAATATTTATTTTAGAAATATAATTATATTATATTCAAAGTAATGATGTAATTCAATGAGTTTGATTAAATTTAGATTATGAAACATACACTAGTTTGTTGAAGAATGATCGTTTGATCGTTTTCAATATTTTCAAAAACATTTATATTTTTTCTGCAGAACCGACACTATACAGTTCGTAAGCAAAATCTCGCCTGTTTATTTCTGGTTTCTTATGGTGCTTCATGAAGAACTGTCTAAATTTTTCCGGAGTCATTTTATACTTTTTCAGAAGTAAACTTTTACTTTATCGTAATCCTCGGTGACTTCTTCCTCTTCTCTTGCTATAATTTGTACAACATCATACGGCAATAATCCGATTAAATTCGCTACCAAAAGTTCTTTTTCGATTTCAATTCTTTTAGCTTGTCTTTCAAAGAGGACAAGATATAAACTTATACTCGTATCTTTTGTTTTGGGATCAAACTTCTGTAAAATATTATTTAAATCTAATTTCGCCTTAAAATGAAAATCATTACCAGTATTTCGTAAGTTATCTTGTTCGTTCCTCTCTTATTAAGCTTAGTTTTTGAAGCTCGAACTCCATTTCATGTTTTCGTTTTTTCATTTCCATATTCCATTTTCGTTCTTCAATTTCTTGCAATCTTTTTCGCTTTTCAATTTTTTTTTCGTTTTCGTTCTTAAATTTCTTCATTTCTTTTTCGTTCTTCAATCAACGAATTTAAGAATTCTTTAATGCAATCTTCGTCGTAATTCTCGCTTTCTCTTATCAATTTTTTTAGTTCGTAAAGTTTTAGATTCGCAGCATATTCAATGCCTAATTCTACCACAATAGTTCTTAAATCTTCTTTCTTTCCTTTTGCGAGAAAAACCATTTCAACTACTTGTAAAACACAAACAGCCAAATAAACAAATTCACAGTTCCGTTTCAGATTATGTCAGATATGTCAGCTCGTAATCCCATCGGGGGCGACAATGTAGTGTCTGTTCTGTACAGAAAGCACAACTGGAACAAATGCAAACACTTATTTAAAAATTGAAATTAATAATTAATAGTATTGTATATTAAAATTATAATTAAGAGAAATTTGATTATGGCCTTACACGGCCAACAGAACAAATACCCAAGGAGAGCCAGCTAAACCTCCTCGTTTGCTGGTCCAAGGCAATCTCTTTCCGCCTTAGCGGACTCCCTCTTCTCCTCACTCCTATGGCTACAGCGCCATCATGTGAAGAGAATGAGGAGTATCCTAACACTGCAATATATACCAAATATTTCGATAAATAAACAGCCATAATTTCACAAGACTGATATTGCCCATCAGTCAAAATATAAATAATAGTTCAATATGATGTATAGTTTCATTGATTTAACAGAAAAATGACGTCACATGGTCATGTGACATGATGCCATTATTTCTTCTCCATGAATTCACGAAAAATTCTCCTAGCAAGGTTTTCACTGGAAAATTCTTCAAGTATAGTTTACACCTGGCTTTACAAAACATTTTCTATTGATTAGGTATGAAAACGTATTGACCAGTATATAGCTGTCGAGTATTTTCTGTATATATAAAGGAAGGTCGGTACAATATCGACAACATGCGGTCTTACATTATCTTTCTGAAGCACTGTGTTTGGACGGGCTCTAATAAAAATATATTCATGATATTAACATGAAAGAAAGGTAACGAAAACTAATCATAAGCTGTCAATGCGAATAAGTTTTAACGTACATGTGCCTCCAATGGTCTCCTATGCCATCACTCCTGGTGACGGACCTGTATAACGATTTCGAATGCAAATCGGGAATAAGCGTTTTTCTGAAATTCTGGCAAATACTATGCAACTATTAGGATCCTGTAAATAGAATCAAGATTCATTTATCTGGAAACAAAATATGTTGATATTCTTGAGCCCCATTTCGTCTTTGGACACCAAATTGCCAGTCCCTGTTACTGTAAGCGTCATTTAATTACTTTTGTAGACATTTTTCTTGCCAATATTCCCATTTCTTGTTCCAAAACTCATGATGTGGCTGTACAATTATAGATTCACTTATCTGTTTTCTCGGCTACTGAGATTACTACTACTACTATCGAGATAAAATTTTTACTACCACTGCTGAGATTCAATACAGCTTTCTGTTTGACCGTTCTTAACTCCCTGATTTCATATTCGTCAAACATTCATGAGAACGCAATAAACGCAAACATTTTAATACTGTGACAAAATAAAGCACAATCCTAACAAATTACAATTCAACTTCTACTGTTAGCATTGATTCTGTATACACCAGTCATTAGAGCAACTTTTCACTAATCAATACGTTCAAAGGAAATTTCTGTATGAGAAACTTGCTCTTTTTATTTATTATAATAATTAATAGAAAAAAGAACGTAAGCCAGCAATGAGAATAAAAACAAATTTCTCAAAACATTCTTTTTTACCGAATTGTTATTTACTTTGAGATTTGTTTCATTTTCTTTGTTGATCAGTTAATTCAGAGGTGTGTAAAACTTTAGCAAAAAAAAAAAGCCTTTTTCTTTGTCATAACTCTATGAGAAATTATTTGAGAGGCATAAAAATAAAAAATGAGTATAAATTTCATGAAATTCAGAATTTTTATTCTTAAAGGATGATGAAAGCATAGTTTCGCAAAACTAAATGCAATCATACAGTAAGATAAATCAAAACAAGAGAAATCAATCAAAAAAAGCTTAATTGAACTCATAGTATCGTTATACATAACTGTCTGTTCGAGAGGAAGATAAACAAGCACAGGTTCCTTATACAGAATATACTCTTCCCTTACTGCAATGTTTGTTACGTCCTATCTTTACATATTCAACACCATATTGTCCAACAATTCTTAAAGAGTGCCTATTCTCAATCACCATCTGCTTCAGTTGTTGAATGTTTTCTTGACGATCCATTGGTGCCTCAAGTCATCTACCCAAAGAATCCTATACGTGTCATCGGGATATAAATTAGGGAAATATTCCTATCTTTCTTCAGTCTGTGAAATAGTCCAGGTGATTTCTTCGAACCATATTTTACGAAAAAATTAATTTCACTTGTCTATATCAGTGACTCCATCCTTTTTATTGTGGTCTTGAGCATAGTCTTGTTTCAATTGAATTGAGTGTTCATTTTACGGATCGCAACAATCTCTTTTCCGCACTTGCAGGGCAATTTATTAAAAATTACATTATTGCTTAAGTTTTGAGCACCAGTGTATTTAAAATTTCCTCTTTAATGGAATCAACAAAAACATTTTCTACTATGCATTGATTATAAAATTCAAAAATTATAAAAAAAAAAAGTGACGGAACTAATAAATGTTAAGTTTGTCATAAATCTTTAAGTAGAAAAAATATTCTTTTTGTCATAAATCTGGAAGCAGAAAAAAAAAATTTTTTTTTGTCTTAAATCTGTAAGTAGAAAAAAATAATGTTTTTGTCATAAATCTGTAAGTAGTAAAAATAAAAATAACTTTTTTTACAGGTATAGACTTTTCATGATATAACTCGGGCTATATAAAAAAAAGATTATCTTATTTCATATTTTTCTCATACTCCGCTTTCAATCTTGGTAAATTAATTTCAAAGTAAATTTTTTAGTCTTTATAAAAATATTATTAGTAATTATTTAATCTGAAAATACATAATACATTGTCTCGAAAATTTACTTTAATCTCTTAATTTAAGCGATTTTAAGACAATGTACCATATTTTTCAGTATTATAACCATATTTTACAAACTCAGATTAGAAAAGTATTTTTTTTATGAAATAATAAACTTTATATGAATTCGTTGAAATATTTTATTGAATATTTTTATCTGTCCCTTTGGAAAGCAATTATCTATCTAAGCTGTCTAACCTCCCTATCAAATTTTACATTTTATCATAAAATTTCAAACAAAACTTTTAACTAAGTTTTACAACTATAAATAGAATTGATAATTGCAAATAAGTTTCATAACTAATATTCAGTTGAATAAGCAATATATCCGTGAAGTTTTTAAGTAAAATACTATAGTGAATTTAAAATAAGAGACATTCAATAAAATTATGTTAATGATCAAAATTACATAAAAAATTTCTCCAGTAAAAGATGAAATAAGATCAACATCAATAATTTGTCCCGTAATTATCGGTGAGAGACGTCAGATGAATGAATGTAGAAATACGAAAAAACTTTTTTTTTTTAATATTTTATTTTTTTTACAAATTTTGAAATATTGAAGCTTTGGTAGTTTGGTGGGGAAGAAGCATCCCTCTCCTGTTACGAGAGAGAGTGCAATGGGTTTGATTTCTAACTCTGTCAAAGCCCTCTATGCTGAGCGAATATATGCACATGTAAAGTTCCTTTGATAGTGTCGCGTTGAGATGAGATCACTAGCTGGGCGTTGATCAAATCACTTGATTACCTAATATTGTGTGATTACTGAGTTAAGTTACATCTATCGGCAGAAGGGGATTTTGCAAGTAACGTTATAAATTATCTCCTAGAAATGAATGTATAGTTTAATGGAAGAGAAAATGCAAGATAAATCATCTTATATACTTTCACTCTTATGCGAATAGTTTTTCTTTGTCAATTTTAAAATTAAATGTCAGTATTCCATATTTCGTGACTTCTTGAAAAGTCGATTAATAAACACTGTATGTTGGTTGCGTTTCATTATTCTAGTCATTCGATAATTAAAATTTCTCAAAATATTATGGAGTGACTTGCCTCCCATTACTCCATTTTTCGTTAGTAGCCACATGAAATATATCTTGCATTATGATTATTTAGTAATTTATAACTAGTTATGTAATTCACAACTATCGTGAAAAATCATATGGAGAAACATAAATTTTATGGATGACCATATTTATAAATAAACCAGATTACATCATAGTGGATCAGACTCCGATTCCCATAAATACTAAAAATACAAGAAATTGCGATCAGATATATTTTACCTGAGCGAAATATGCTGTAGGAGATAAAACAGTTAAACTAGAAGAGAGAAATTTATCTTATATGATATTTTTTAATCTATTCTCAAAGTATAACTGTAAACTACGTTGATGTAGTTTAAAATTAAATAGGATCTACCTCCACTTACGGAATATGATTGTCTTCATCGAAAGCTGCTAGCTCATACATGAATCCCGTCTCTTGACCTTTGTTCAAATATAGACGTGGCTGACTGTTTACGCGATATCAAATCGGCATAAAGACATAGTATTTACTACATAGAAGCGTAAACAAATCGTTGAATTAGTTTGACTAAAGAACTTTATAACTTATTTCCTAACATATTTACTAACCTTGATTTATTTTAAATTCTACGGCAATTGAAAAGTTACAATGTTGAAATTTAGGGAAACTAATTTAATTATTATTTATGAGTCGCATAAAATACTACTGTTAGAACTTGCTGTTTTAAATTATAATATTTGTACTTAACAGGAACAAAATTATTGTTTAAAATACTGTGTTGAAGTTTTAATTATATATAATAAGAGTTTAATTTAAAAATTACTTATTTTATAACTCTTAAACAAATCTGTTATACTCTCTAACTTACTAGCTTCATGAAAAATGGTATGCAATATTTGTATTATGATTTTGATATCTAAATAGGTATTTAAAAGAATGATATTTCTGCATTAAATACTCATTTCAAGGGATGGATATTGACATCGATATTTTCGTTGGCAATAATACATTACTTGACCCTGAAATTTATGAATTGTGGCTATCTGGTAAAGAAGGTAAAAATCATACTGCTATATTATTAAGAAAAAAAAAAACTTTATTGAAATTTATGAACTGTCACCTGTTTTTGAGATTTATTGAAGTTATAAAGTTTTGTTAATTTTTTAATATAGGCTTGAATGTATTAAGTTTCTTTAAATGTAAATTACTTGAATATATTAAATCACATATTCTATTATAAATATGAGCCCTATTACATAATTATCCTATTATAATTTATATGAGTTGGATATCTGCATGTTTATAACTTTCTTAAAAGGTTGAGTAGAGGTATTTGACTTCAGAGACAAAACCTTTCATTCAACTTTATTATTTTTACTACTTATATTTGTCTGATTTTGAAACTCTTGATATAAAAAAAATCCTAGGACATATTACCTCCATCTGTATGTGGCCCAACCTAAGTTATGTTCATACTCAAATCATTCTAATGCTAACTTCAGTCAGTTCTTTGATTCAAGAAGTCATTGCCTGGGCAGCATAATGTACCTTAAAACTGTTTAGTTTTATGACACAAATTTATTTTATTTAAAATATTGTATTGCCAAACTTTTATTTTTACTTATGTTAAAATTGACTTAAAAACTGTCTTCTATAAAAGTATACTGATTTTCTACAAATGAGTGCCTTACCTTTTTTCAGGATATAAAATCATCTATACTTACACATACATAAAGCTCAATATTGTTTGCCTTTTTTATAATAAACTATAGTGATTGAGTCATTTCAAAATTAGATTAAATAGATGAAACTATTTCTTTTAGTGTGTGATTCACTAATGTTTCTCGTTTCTCTAATCAAATTTAAGGTATTTTTAATTAGAGATTATAAAGTTTCTTTAGTTGAATATTTTATTTATTTTCAATTCTAATAAGCGGTAAAAAGTTTTGGCATGAAATGTAAATTAAGTTCTAGTTAAATGTTTCTTTTTTTAAAAGTAAGATTTTCTTTGATTTTTCAATCCATTTGCATCTATCCATCCATCCATATATATATATATATATATATATATATATATATATAAGCATTATAAGATATAAGTGATTTTTTTTTATATAAGAGATGAGTTATTTTTATAAGTTGTTAGAAGTATATTGTTTCATTTTTATACAAGTTTTAGAATAAATTATAGAAAATGTTAATATTAATCTTTTGTTTTTAGAATCAGTGCAATTTATCATTCTCTAGTTCAGTTTTTATTATAAATACTTATTTAACTTATATGAAAATTAAATGAAATATGGGATGCATATTTGATTAAGATAATTTTACATTTGTGTGAAATGAATTGGGAAATCTTATTTCATATAAAAGATTACTAATGCATATTTATTTTAAATTTAAAATTTACTTCTCTTTTATTCATCTTTTAAACAGCTTTAATTTCTAAAAAAATTTAAAATTAGAAATTTATCATTTTGTATAGAGAAGGGCCTATATTAAATTCAGATTATCAAAAACTAAAAAAAAAAAACATTTATAACACCATTTTTATTCTAAATGCAATCATATAATAAAATTTAATGTTAATTTAATATTAATTTTTCTGACATAATTTGAAATATTTAATTAGGCATTCTATATAAGATAAATAGCAACCATTAAAAGTCTGAATTTTTCAAAAAATGTTCTTTTTTCATTGATAAAATTTTATTTTCTGTATGCTAGTTTGGCATTTGAAATGAAACTTTATTGAGTAATATAAAAAATATACATATGTATTAATGTTAACTATTGATGGATATAACTAAGAAATTTGAAAACTGAAAATTTTCATTATATTATCATCCAAGAAAGCATTTTCTCATTAAAAAATCTTGATGGTGATAGAAGGTATCTATTTTTTATAAAGTACATAGCTTACTTTTTGGTTGAAATTTTTTCTCCTGGGTCTTTGTTTCTTAAAAATTTAATGTGTGAAATCTTTTGATTTTTCCAAGTTTGAGGCTGTGCTTTCAATTTTCAAGCCTTTTGACAATTTTCAGTTAAGGAAAAGTTTTGTAAATGAAAGGACTGAAAAATTATTCCTATAAGCTTTTTAATTAGCTTACAAAAAATGACACTTTTATTTAGCTTTTAATAAACAATAACTATATGTAAAAAATAGAGCATGATTTAATTAGTTATGTTTAACTATAACATAGGACTCTTTAAAAGGAGAGTAAGATAAGATACCATGATGGGGCATCAAAACAGAACAGGGTTTTCTGAAATTATACATCTGCCAAACATGGGGGGGAAAAAATTCAGCTCTACTGTCAATATAAATTTTTTGAACAAGATAGTTCTAGTCCATAAAAATAGACTATTTATGTAGTGGTGCCATCTACTGGCTCCAACAGTTACTATTTACAACAGGACATTTATTACATTCCTTATTTAATAAAAACACTTAATTATGAAAATTATTATAACATAATTATGAAACAGTGAAAAATAAAGATTAAAAAATTTTTTTTATTCTTTACTTATGTTGATATGTATACGTGTCTGCATATATATGTTATTCTGTATTAACTTTATTAAAAGTTATAGTTGTAGTACATGTGCAAATAGAAAGTAATTAAAAAAAGTTAGGATAAAATTGTAAGACTTAAAAATCATTCAGTTTGATTAAATGTGATAGATATTTTTCAGTTAATTTTTTTCAGACATCAATGAAATTCATCAAGTAATACAACATATTTTGTTTTTCTCTAATGCTATGCAATTATGTTGTCATATATAGGTAGTGATTAAGATCAAAATTTTAATTTTTAAAAGTCATAAAAAGAAATACAGGCTAATGAATAATCAAGTAATTTTGATTGTCAAAATTACCTGAAATTCAACCTGAACATATATATAACAATGGAAATTTGTCTGCCAAAAGAAAAACTAACTTGACATTGTATCAGTAGAGTATTTATTAAAATGAACAATGTTATGGAAATGTGCTATAGATCAGGAATTATTTAGCCTTTTGATAGATCTTTCACAGTATGGATCATAAATTTTATGATATCTGGCATTGCTATTCATTCATAATTACATATGTTCAATAGTTTTGCCCTTCTGACTTAGTGTACAAAATATTGCTCTAGTTTTTTGCTATGAAAGAAAGACAGCTTGAAAATATTTTTATTCTCATTCTTTTTCAAGATTCTAAGTATGGGTCTGTAATTCATTTTCCATTATAACCTTTGCTTCTTCATTCTGTAGTGCTAACTTTGGCATAGGCTTACATCAAAATGTAAAATTTATTTTTTGTCCTTATTTTAAGAGTTTGCATATATTTCAATACATGTATGGTATCAGTGATGTATGGTATGTGATTTGAAAATTAAAATGCCTGATAGTTAATTCCAGAATTTCATTAATATTTTTGTTTGGGTAACATAATTTCTAAATAAGATAGCTAGCTAGCTGTGATCAGCACATGAAGCTGCTGCTATATAATTGTTTTGAAATGTCAGAACTTTGTACCATAATATTCCAGGAGGTACTTTATTCCTTGTAACTTTCAATTTGTGATTATCTAAAGAATGTTAAATCTTGCAATCGCAAAGTTTACCGAATTCAAGTCTGGTATGACCCACCATATTAACTATGCCTGAATTGTTATACTTCAGCTTATCAGTGAACATATTTGTTTGCATTTGATTCAAAGATAAAATACACCATGCATTGAATATTTCATAAGTATGTCTTATTAGAAACCAAATTACTGCATGTTTTTATATGGCTAGATCTGTAAACAATTATAAATTGATTTTTTCCTATCCGATGTGGCACCACCTTGTCGTGGTGGATAGGCTTTGAACAAAGAGTGCCACCACAGCCACACATATGATCTGTTAATTTTTTTATTCATTGAATTTTTTAATAAAATGTGAAAGAAATGCAAATAATACAGTGTACAATTGGCTAGCCTAGAACTCTCAAAATTCTGACACTGATTCTTTTCTGAGCTGTCTAAACTTGTAAATATTTGGTGTTCCATATAATATTAGATACCTGTAATAAACAAATATTTATATATTATGAGTATAATGCAGTCTTAAGTAATGTAAATTTAAAGTTTTTCTTTTTTTAAATTTTGAGATAAATTTCCATTATTTATATATCTTCAGGTCATTTTTTTTTTGCCAGTGGTTTGTTTTTTACTTTTTGGAGGGTGGAATATTAATTATAATGAGCACTTAAATAATTTTTTTTTGGATCAGTTTTAAATATTAGATTGAATTATTAAAATCAATTTATTAGTATTTTAATTTCATTAGTTGAACTTCTATGCACAACTTTGAATACACATAAAATTTCAACATTTTGTTTTTCTAACCATTTTTATTTATAATTTTTACTAGTTTAGTTAAATAGGCAAATCAACTTGTGACTAAATTTCTAATTTTAATAATTTCTTAATTTAAAGTAAACTTTAATAGTTTCAATTTAATTTTTAAGATTAAATAAAGCTTAACTATATTAAATTTGAATAAGTTTTATTATATTTTAAAATTCAACAAAAACCATGTTTTTGTATCTTTTTAAATTTTTTGTGTGGTATTTTGCTTATTAAAAAGTAAAATGTTCTCAGTAGTATCTACCTTAAAGGAGACTTCAAACATGTGTGTTTCTATCACTTACCGTATAGAAATCTCCATTCTTATGATTGTATCGTCAGAAACATTCAATATGTATGGACAGAATTTTAAAATTCTTTTATTTTTTTTTTAAAGTTAAATGTTTTTGTTTTTTAAACTTTATCTTAAATTTTGAATTTTTACATTATAATCTTTTACAAATCTTAGTTTTTTAGAATAACTATATTAATTTATATTCATAGCTATTAACTTGTACAGTTTAACCATATAATGTGAAGTTTTGTGCATAAAAACAGTCTCTTCAGTTTCTTGAGCATGATTAATTAGTGGTTTTAAAATAAATGCAGGATATGTATCGAGTTTTAATGAAGAGAAAAAAGTTATTTATATATATTATTTATTTAAAATAACCTCACTATCTTGATTTAAAGGAAGAGCCAATTTTTATTACTTTAAAATCCATTTTCATCTGCTTTTAACTTATTTTGATTGTGTTTACAATGAATATTGAATAATCCATTCAAGTTGCTCTAGAGTTATAAAGGATTATTTAAAGTAATGTATCATTTAAAAGTTTGAAGAAGCCATGAGTCTTTTAAGCATAATCTACCCATATTTGTGTTTCAATTTCTAGAATTCTGTTTCATTAAAAATATTGCTTCATAAAAGTTAAATAAAATTAATCTTTATTTTTCAAATTGAATGCTTCTAAAAAGAATTAAAGTTGATGCACAATTGTAATTTAGGAGTTTTATTTAAAAGTGAAAATATGTAATGGATAATATATAATTAATATAATGGATAAATATATAATTATCTTACTGGTTACTAGTTGTTGTTATAAGTGTTTTATTTTTGTTACTATAGCTCATCTTTTTTTGGATGTTGAAGCCTGTAAAATTGTATAGTTTATTAATGAATAAAATATTATTGACATCAATGGAGGAAACCTAAATGGATTAATATAAGTTATCTTTGAATAGAACAACTTTTGTTGCTTCACACATTAGATGTGAAGCATTGTATAATGATTGACAAAATTGCAATATGATGCATTCATTATTTATCAGGGTTTCAAGCAATTTTATGGAAGAGGAGGTTACCATTCCTTTAACCTTGAAATATTTGAAGAGGAATTTTAACTGAGCTCTGTTTTATTTATCATGTGTATTTGAAATCTAATTTCGTTCACTTCTGTCTTTCTTCATTTTTTAATGTTTGAATTATTTGTATTCTTAATACAAAAAAGAAAAGCCCTTAATATAGTAGACTAAATAAACTTGTTTGAAGTATTTTGCTTAAATTTTTTAATTCAAAGTTAAATTAGTTCAGCTTTTAACATAAAGTGATATAGGGACTATGTTAATTAACCATTTCTCCCCAGAATTGTTGAATGTCTATCCCCTTAAAATGTGGCTCTGTAACCAATCAGAAGTTTCTTTGCTAATAATTTTATAATAAATGAGTAGCATTTAAATTAGATAATGTTGTCTGCTGCTAAACATATGTCAGTATTAAATAAAACATTCTACTTTTAAATATTAGAAGGTAAATGTAGAACTAAAGAAGAATATTTTATGTAGTTTTCATAAAAGTAATTTTATTGTATTTTTTTAATATTTTGTTACTAATAAAATTATAAAATTTTAGTTGTATTGATTTTTAATTCGTAAAAATTATTCCTTTAGCATTATATTGCTTTTTAGTAAATATTAAATTTGTGGTTCAAATTATAAATTTTATAAAAATGAAATTGTTTTTATATTATTACTAAAATATAATCTGATGGTTTTCAAAGTTCTTGTCTTTAAAAAAATTTCTATCTTTATCTTACCTTGATACATACATGCTTCTTAGATATTAGTAATTTAATTTATTTCAATTGATTAGGTAATAGTTTTAATGGAACAATTGGTTCTTACTTATGGTTTGTAATCAATCTGTTATCAGAGTTTTTTTCAATTATTTTAATGTCATCTTTGTCTATCTAACTGATATTTTGTGTAGGATGTAATATCATTATAACTACACTATAAAGTAAAAATAATTAAAATACACTTACAGATAGTCACGTTTCTTGATATTTATAAAGTGACTGAATTCGTAAAAAAAAACTATGAAAAATTCTTAGTTGAAAATGCTTGAAAAATGGAAACTTACCCAAGTGTCTATTTAATATTTGTCCATGCTTAGGTGATCTAAGAATTATCATTTGGTTTATCATTAATTTATCACCATTTGGTTTGGAATTATCATAAGAATTATCATTTGGTTTCAAGGACCTGATATTATGAAATTTTATTTAACATTTTTTTTCTTGACTAATACTGCTATCATTTATCTACAATGCTATTTTACTGTTTAACCATATAAGATGGTAAATTAAAAGTGTTTTGCTAGCTTAGAATTAATTTCTCTCTATTAGTGCAGCTCATGTAGCACAAAATGTATTCTTAATTAATTATATTACACTACTTTTGGGCACAAAATTCAATGTATTTTGTTAAGTTAATATATTCTTAATTACTTCTAGCTTGTTTTTTGAAAATCTAAATTGTTTGTCACATGTAAACTAGCCCCTCAATCTTTATCCCATTCTGAATCAAGTGCCATAAATATTTGTTCATTTTTTTACTTTATCAACTTTGTTGACTGTATGATCTTGTTTTTCATTTTTCTTATGATAAGAACATTTTTTTTTAAACCAAATTTTATATTTTTACTGTCAGTTTTATCACGCAAAATCTTTCAGAGATAACAAGTTCTTTTATGGACAGGATATTTCTGAAATACTTCAAAACTAGATTTATATGCCTTTTCTTGTTCTATATAGTTATATTTAATTTCTTTTCTTCTAATATCTTCAATTAGTTTATTCTCACGGAACTTTTGAGTGACATCTTGTTCTAGCATAGTTTCTAATGAGTTATCAAAGTGGAATAACTTTCTAGAAGACCACTTAATTAAAATGCAGCAAATCTTACTTTTATAGTTTTGCATGTTATCCTCATTTAACCTCAGATTGCATTAACTACTTTAATGAGCTAATTTTATTTGATAGTATTGACTTAAGATGATTATTCTAAAGAGGAATCAATATTTCTTTAGATGTTCTTACTTTTCTAATCTGATGAAGTTACATATCTTGTACAAGTAGTCTTCTTGTAGTATACACTTTTCCATAACTTCTTATCCATGGGTTATCACGCTCAGTAGGTTGTCTTTCGTTACAATTTTCCATAATGCTTTAATTAGTAGAAGCTCAGCTTTATGCTTCCATGCTTGATAATTAGAATTATTCAGTTTTATTTAGTAACCCTTAAATCTGTCATTTTACTTAAGAAATTCAAAAATTTTATTTCACTGCTACTTAATACATTAAGAAATTTGAACTTTTAATTTAGAAATTAAAGAAACTAAATTTACACTCTTAAGACATTGCATCTCATACTTGTTGAAATGCAACACTAGACATTACAAAACACAAATTTATTGTGTTAAAAACTCAGAAGACAAACTACAGTTTTCATATTAATTTAAGAATAAGAAAATGTGGGTTACATTTAAATTCCTTAGATTTACATTTTATATTAGTATTAAATGTTTTTTAAAATCAAGTTAATAAATTCAAAACAAAACATTGCCTTATCATTTATGCAACTCAACAACTTAAAAAAAGGACTTAATATTATCAATAATATGGAAATTAAGGATATAGGAACTTTCATAATTTATATTGTGAATTATATATACTTACCTTAATTCAATTGTAGCCAAAAATTTGACATATTTAGAAAATTAACTATTACTTTATCAAAAACCAGGGAAAGACTTCACTTCTGATTCAAACTGTTTCTGTAAATGTAAAAAAATTAAGAAATATTAAGGCTGTGATTAAAGTCTACAAGTAAATTTGCAGAAAAAGCTAAATTAATAGTGTAACTTCAGATTGTAAATTTGCTTATGTGAAAAAAAAGCAATTATTTAAAATGACTAAAAAGATGAATTTCATTGTTTCACAATTTAGTTTTTTCACTTTTGATTAATTTTTAACTTCTGTAACAATTTTAGTGATTAAATAATTAAAATAGTAGCATATGAAAATAAACTTTTCTATTTATTTTTATTATACTAATACTATAGTATTATAAACTAATTTTAATTAATTGAGAAATATGTAACTTAATTCCCAAGCTTTTACTTATTTCTAATTTAAAAATAAATACCAATAGTGAATTGTTTATTGAAAAAAAATATAAATTACAATTCTTTAAAATGTAAATAGTATTATTTTGCATTAAACTGACAGCATTTTCTTTTGTTTTAAATTTTATTCTGTGGCAGTTGTAATTTGTCCAATGCTGTTTGTTACATTTTTATTAATTTTTTATTTAAAAGTTTTCAAAACTCTGAAATTTAGTATCATGAAATTTGAGAACTTTATTTTATTTTAAAAGTTTAAATATTAATATTTAATTATAATTAGACTTTAGACTTAATCTGACATAAAACAAATATTCTTTCAGATCAGTTCAGATTTTGATGATCAAAATGAATGGAAATTGATTTTTATTTTTCCTTTAATTATTTGCACTATTTTTGCACTTTCAATACTCACCTGTATTAATGTTCATTTATGTGTTCATTTTATGTTATATTATATTTATTATTGTTCAAATTTAATTTAAAGTTTAGTGAGTATAAATTTTGAGGCGATTGTTTTATACTTAATGTTGCATAAGATTCTTTGTTAGTTTCATTGCCAAGCAATCTGCCGAATAGTTAGAGTTCTCATCTTGTTTGTAGATTTGAATCCCACCTTAGATTTGGATGTTGTTAGTAGTTTAGAATCCATTTAAAACTCTGGGTTCTGGTGTAATTAACACTTTTGTGTAAAAAATTACCATTGAACAACAAACCAAACTATATTAGTTTCATCAATTTTCATTTATGTTTTTTCTCTTTGTATGTAAATTAATTCCATATTTGGCTTTTTGACACTTCTTTTACATTTTATGTTACATTCAAATAATATTGAAAATTTAATTCTTAACATATTTTTTGACCAAAAATTTCTATTTGTATAAATTTTATGTTTATCTTAAAATTTTGTCTTAAAATGTTTGAGGATAACCAACTGGAATAGGAAGATTGGAGACAGTCATCTGAAATGAGAATGTACAGCAGGTTAGGGCCCATCTTGGGCTGTAAAGTCAATCAAGAAGAAGATTTTAAAATTCTAAATGTGTATAGTTGTCTTTTGTTATTGGAATTTTTGTTAGCTTTGTTTTATAAAATGTTCTTGTGTAACTGAAGGACTGTATTACATTATTTATTAGTTTGTAGCGAAACTACAGAAGAAATATTTGAATAAAAAGCACTTTTAAATTTCATATGCATGCTAATGCTGCATAACAGCTTCGAAAGAAGCTCGCCGAGAAACAATTTCAAATGCAAAGTTGATCCTCGGCGAGACCTCGCCAAAATAAAAAAGGCGAGGTTCCAGTTTGAGAAACGCCGCTGTGCTATCGTTTCCATAGCGACCTTTGCTAACTCTGGACCACATCTGAAAAACTTTAAGTCACTCACTGTCTTCAAAGCAGCTGAACATTTTTCTAGCCATATGTAAATTATTTTTTGGCTCTTTATTCTGTTTATGCAAAACTGTTGTGTATAAATAGCAGATACCTCTTCGGTCAATCTATCTACTTCGTTCTCAGACTGCTGATCATCATGTTAGTAAAACTGCTCGTATAGATTCGTTGTACATATTAATGCATTATAAATAAATTTAAAGTATTTGTTTTAATTTAGACTTGATATTTAATCGGAATTTAACCACGTCTAAAAGTTGTTATCCCTTAACATATTTTATTGAAAAATTGAAGCAATTTATTTATTCATTAATAAGTGTTTAAGAAGAATTTGAGGAAATGTGAATTAATTATCTTTCAACTTTTTATCCTGTTAATTGTAAAATGATTTTCTGTACTATGTAGTTATTTAAAATGTATTTATTATTTCAGTAAAAACAATATGGGTAAAAACACTTTAAATGCATAATGTAAATATTATATCAAAGTATAAACACAAATGGACAGTATTTTCTTCATTAAGTAATTTTATAAGTATTTAACTTTAAAAAAGAAAAAATCATGTTTTTTTATTCTATGGTTACCTTTGAGTCATACAGCACATTACTACTATGAAAAAAAAATCTATACTTCTGTTATTCTGAAGAGCTATCAATGGATGAATTAGGTCAAGTTTCACTCTCAGTGGAAAATCATAAATTTAATGCTATATGTCTACACTTTTTTTAATTACGTCTTTATGTTAGCTCTTTCGAGCATAATAAGTCTTGCAGTCCAATAAAGAAATGAAGTATGCAAGAGAAAGTCAAAGACTGTAACAGATTTAGCGTTACCCAGGGTGCACCGCGAGGAGGCCTGTTACACTACACCCCATATATCTACACTAACTTCCCAAAATTAAGTAATGTCTACACTAACTTCCCAAAATTAAATGAGTTAAAACTAGCTCAAAAATCTTGAAATTTGAATGTCTTACAGATAAAAGTAAACTACATTGAATAACAGTGTGCAAAAGAGCTTCACTGGAATCACTTTATGTAAATATTATAGAGCTTTAAGTGGCTGTTTCAAAGGGGGAAAATATTCAAAGAATAGATTAAACAATTTTGATACACCTAAAGTTAATAAAAAGAGTTTGGAATGGCATTTGTCATCTGAATTGTGCTATAAACCCCTATATCAAAAGTAGTCTAACATTATGAGATATCTAAACAGTTCTGTAGTTCTTTGAACTTGTTCTGTAGTGAACCAATTTCTATTACTGGTTCAGTGTCTCAATAACCTACCAGAGGTAAGCCAAGAGCTACAACTTCTGTACATGACTGATACTTGCAACATAGTGCACATTGCTGTAGAACTGTTACTATATCTCACTTTAGGTGTGTGCTTATTTATGCTACAGGAAAGACAGTATCTGCCTCAACAGAACGATAAAAGCTAATTGAAAGAGGTTTGTATGCCAAAAGATTGGTATTGTGTCCCTTTTACTCTCACAATAGGAGAAAGTATTTCAATTGGGCATGTTATGATGTAAATTAGACTACAAATCAATGGAACTCTGGGCTATTCACTGATAATTTCTGCTTTGCTTTATTTCATTGTGTTACTTATGGACAGAAACATTTAATTTTGGATTTCTAATATGTGAAAAGGAAGTAGTTTTATATAAAGAGGACTATATTTAGGTGGGTGCACAAACCTCTATATGTTTGTATGGTGGAATTCTCAATATTCAGAGGTATAGAGATAATATACTGAATCCTATTGTTCATCCATATGCTGATTTATTAAATTGTTAATCTAAATGAAAAAGTTGAAGATTCTGATTTAAGAAAAGAATCATTCCTTGTTTCAAATTTATCAGTTTTTCATCCCATTACTGATATTTTAATGTATGCATCAGTATTTAACATTTTAATAAAAATTCTAAAATTTTTCATTAAATTGAGTTTTAAATAAATACAAGTATACCAAAAAACAGAAAGTGATTCCAGTGTTTACAAGGAAATATGGTTTGAAATATGTTAGAAAGGATGTTAATATTTTCTTTTCAAATATGTTACATATTTAAATTTTTGTTTATTGTATTAAATTTAAAGAAAACTTAGTTTTTATTTAAAAATAATAAATCTTTGTTCAACAAAATAAAACGAAAGCATTAGTACGTATCATTGAAATAAAATAAGTTGCAGTATTTAGAATAAAGAGTTTCCCTTTTCTTCTGATGAAAGTATTTTTTTAATTTGGGGTTAATTTCATTTTATACTTATGTTATTAATAGTTCAAAATTGTTATCCAGTCATAAATTTATTATTATATGATTTCATAGGGGAAATGCAGAATTCAAATAGTTTAAAACAATTCCTAATTGTTTTGAGCATTGGTTCATTAATTTGTATGAGTAACTTGTATATTCTTATCTTATTGTGTGTATACCTTACATATATATATTCCCTTAAGAAAATATAGAAATTATGAAGTTAAAAATTTATTATTTGTCTCATAAAAAATCTAATTGTAAAAGGAAAGCTTCTAACTCAGTAAAATAAACTGATTTTATTGAACTACTTTATCTGTCAAACTCTGTTTTTGACATAATTTAATAGGAAATGAAAAACTGTATTATCAAATATATTATTTCTGATTTTGTAATCAGAATATAAATATTTCTGATGTGATACCATAATAGATGCAAGTAAATATATACAAGAATAATAAATGACCATTTGCAAATACTGAAAAAAAAGGAAAAAATAAACCCTTCCTTAGTTTGTTAAAAAAAAATTAATTGGGTAAGAGATAATTGGAAATTTATTAATTTTGTGAACATTGTATAATAAATTAATTATTTGATTACTATTTGATTAAGCACTAGATATATTTGATTTTATGTGGTTTTGAGGGATAATTACAATTGAAATATTTTATTTGTTTTAGCATCTGAGGGAGCTACTTTCCTCATAAATGGTTCCTTAAAAGATTTTGATATTGATTATGGTATGCTTCTTAGTGATGTCTTAGATCACTACAGAACATTCCAGATGCTTGAAAGGTTGCTTCATTATCCTAAAAGATTAACTGAGCAATGGATATTCCAGATTGCTCCAAGTATCCAAAGAATGTTAATTGAAAGGCAAGGATATATTTTTTATTCATTTAAAGACAAATTAATTTATTAAAAATTAGTTCATTGAAATTTTTTTTATTTTATATGCTGAATATATTTTAAAATGTATGTAATTTTGATTGAATGATCATTTTGTTTAACCATTAATCTCTATAAGGTTCCTGGATTACATTAACTATTCCTGCTATCTATGGAAGGCTTAAGAACTTATCTTATAGTAATACTCTCTTCATTACGTTTAATAAAGAATTCAGTATTTTACTATATAGATTGTAACCATTAAAGAGTATAGTTTTACAGAAAGTCTTGTGTTTAGAAATAAATAAAAAAATGTTTTCATTATGATTTCTAAATTTTGGCATTTGTGCACTATCTGATCACATCTTCAGAAGGGACTCTTTATTTAAAATTTCAGAATTTATTATTTTAACTGCATATATTTGATGCTTTTTATTCTAATATTTGCAACCAGATACATTTCATTTTTTCCAATAATCTGATTCTACTGAAAAATGCTCAGGTAGTAATTCTTTTAAAACATTTTCCCTGAAATTTTGCTTATGAACTTCTAGTAGAAATAGAAAAATTAAAATTGTGTAGGAATAATATTTATGTGTCAAATATATAGTTTACTTGAAATTAACTTGCATGATTTTTTCTTAAATGTGTAAAATTAAGCATGTATTAAACATCAAATTGTATAAAGAATATTTCAACACCTCTTTTCTATGTAATTAATTTACATTTTAAGCTATAAATTATAAAAAATGTATTAATCTAATTTATAAATTTATCCACTAAGAGTTATTTTTGTACTGAGTTTAATTTACATAACTTGAAATTTTATTGAAAATTTCAGCTTTTTCTTTAGTTAAAAATATTTAAAGGAAAGAAGTTTGAAGTATAAAATGCATATATATATATAAATAAATAATTTTAATTTTGATTGTTAATCCAAGTTTTTTTCATTTATTTTTTATATTCTATTCCTGATAGTATAAAATTTCTGTACTTAATTTTGCATTATCAGGTTTTTCTGTAAAGCGGAATTGTAAGCTAATAAAAGAAGTTTATTAAAGGAAAAAATATGTTCTAGATATCATTTAAATTAATAATCATATCTGCATATCTTATATTTTCAAGTGAAAATTATTTGCTTCTATATTGCACTTTTTAAATGTATAGTTTATCAAAATTGCATGAGCACTAAAATATAATTAAGAAATAATATGAATGAAAACTTTCATTTGCATAGAAATGATTTGATTACAGGATTATTGTGTTTCTATAATAAACATCACTTTTATTTTAGAGTTTTCATTGAGCTGTAATTTGAAAAGTAAATTATATATATATATATATATATATATAGGTTTTGTTTTATTTTTAAGTTTCAATAAGCATTCAATATTTTCTAATAAAATAAAAGTCTAAAAGATTTCATAATAACTTCTCAGAAATAAAATTCAGAGAAGTAATATTGATTCCCAGTTTGAAAGTAAAAGGGCCCTGTACAGTTTTATTATAAAAAGATATTATACAGTTATGTCAAACATCATGGTTGTCTGTAAATTTTTACATTTGTGCAGTATCTGATCACATCTCCAGAGTGTTTTTTGGCACAGTTTTTCCATTTTTGAACTTTACACTAAAAACCTAACCAACCAGAAGGGTTTCTACGCTTTGACAAGAAGTTATTTGTTCAGTTCCTTATGAAGATCTCAATGCTCTTAATCCAAAATTCATAGTTGTCATTTATGTGTTGAAATTTTTTTATTGTAAAACTAAATATAATAATTATTCCATAATATTTTACTGATAAATAACATTCTTTCAGACATAAAAATATGCAAAGTCTTCAATAAAAATAAAGATTAAACATTGTTTCAAATTAGTAAAATTATGTACAGATTTTATAATTTCTCACTTTATATAGAATTTATATGGTTTAGAGGGTTAATTCTTTGTTATAACTAATATACACATATTAAACATTTATTTGTAATATACTAGATTCCATAATTATTCATAGATTAATTGTCATTCGATAAATTACATCTAATGTACAAATGTCTTTTTATCATGTATACAATTTAGCTTAAAATTGGAGTGGTAACTCTAAGCATATAAAAACATGTCTTAAAGCATGCTTTGCTGATTTCATTCTTGTTTCTATAAACATATAATGTTTATTTAGGAAATTTTACATATATGCTCTCTCTGTTAGATTTGAGGTTGAAATTTTCTAGTTTTATATCATCTTTTAACTTTCATTTTCTCAAATTTAGTGGTGCATTCATTTTTTCCACAAATTTAGCATCTATAGTATGTAGCCCCATAAATTTATCATTATTTGTTGGATTATTAGCTGTAAAATTTATTCCTGCTCATTAAAAAAAACAATATTAGTTGTTATGAAAAATGAATATAGCAGCAAAATTCTTATAAATAATAAACTAAAATTTAAGACAAAAATAACAAAATCTCTGAAAATAAAAACGTACTATTGAAGTATCTGTATCATCTGAATCTAAAATAGCATCAAGGAATAAAAAATTAATGAAAAATATCTTAAGAATAATATTTGCTATTTCAAGACACAGTGCCTGATATGTAATATGACAATGTTTTTTTTTTCCCCCAAATTTTGCTATATTTGAGTTATTTAGTATAGTTAAATGTCCCTGAGACCATTATAAAATCTAACTATTTATCCTAATTGTTAGGTTTTTAAAAATTTATCTCAGGCTTTTCAAAATTCATAAAAATTTAAGTTATACAATTGTACTTATTGAAATTTTTAATAAATTTCATGTTCTAAAAGTTGAATGTGATGTATTTTTTACATTTTGAATTAAAGTACATTTTATTGGTCTTATATTCATGGATTTTTTAATATTTAGATATTATGAATTCGATGATGCAGTTATTCGAGAATTTCTTGGTAAAAAACTCTCTGCACGAAATCGTAAGGATTTAGATGATGTTAGTGAAAAAACTGGCATTCAAGTTAAAAGCTGCCGAAGACAGGTATTTTTAGATTTTATGCAATGATTTTGTTTTGTAGAAATAATTTTCTTTACATCAAGATTTATAATTAAATTATATGAATGTATCTTAAAATTAAAACTACCTCATATTCAGAATATAAGTTTTTAATTTTTAATTTATTTTAGAAATATTTATAAATTTTTAATATAATTGATTGAAGAATTATACAATATATTTTGCATTTGTAAAGCTGTATGCTTGATGTCATAATGTATAGTTTTCACAATTTTAAATATCAATAGGTGTCAGGCCACTAAATTAAGATACAAGCAAATCAAGCTATTTCATTCTTGAATCCTAAAAATTTTTAAATTTTAGATAGTCTTTTTTATTTTTATTAAAATTGATTAATGCTTTAAGCTATTATTTTAAATTAGTCTGTCTTGCATCTTGACCAAAAATTGTTTTCATTTTCTGATAAATTCAGATTTATTTTGAAATCAGTTATTGTACATTGATTAAAGTGTCCTTCAAAAATCTTGATTATTTTTGCTCCAAATGTGGTATAGTCTTGGGAATAATTTGGTATATGGACAATTAGGAGTCTAAAAAATTCTGTAAAATTTTACTGAAACCTGTTTATTAGATAAGTATTAGAATGCTTTTATTTATACTTCCTTCATCACATCTTTGAATTTGTATTTCAGTAGAATAAGATATACTTTCTGCCCAAGAAATACATCTTCTTTTTTTGTTTATTTACTTTTCAATTAAATGACTTTTTATCAAATGTAATTAAATATTCTGAATTGGTTATTTATTCTGACGTTTTTTCTGTAATTACATACAAATGAAGTTCGAGTTGGGATATAAATACATTTGAGAAATTTATTCACCAGCACTACAAGTTATTTCTTTGAGCCTTTTAAAATGCAGGAACGTTTCCAATTAATTAGTGATTTGATAATTGTTTGAATGCAAGGTGATACGAGAGATGTGAAAATGAGAGAAGATAATGAATAAAGAAATTAGTTCATCATGGTTTACTCTTTACTGAAAGCTGACTGCTGTGCAAATTTTGCATTTAATATTGAAAATGTTTCAATGTTTTCCATTTGATTAAATAAATGATTTTTGGTATTTCATTTCACCATCTGTCACATTATTGAAGTATACTGAAATGTATTCAGAGAAAATAGGAGGTAAGAGAATTATATTTAATAAATTACCTTTTGATAATGTAAAATTTGTTAATTTACATGTTCATTGACCTTATTAAAAGTAATGATTATTTAAGGTACCTGACTTGTTAGAAGAAGTACATTTGTTTTGAGTAGTTTGTTTTTCATGAGCTAATATGTATATACATAGTACTCCATTGTACATTTGTTCCAAGGTATGCTAATAAATAAAAAAAGTATTTTTTCTCTTTATTTTACTAATCTACTTAAAAATTTAAAGCTAGTAAAAAATGTACTTGAAATTTTTAAGTTAGTTATTTCTTGTAAAAAAAAAAAGTACTTTTAAAAGAATCTCTCTAAATAAAGTTAACATTGAAATTAGCAGAAGTAATATGAAAATAATCTGTTATGGTTTCAAGCTCCATATTTGCTGTTAAAAGTAATTATGAATTTAAATTAAAAAGTAAAGTGAGATCAATCATTAAATTCTTACATTTTGAATACAATTATAAATCACTCTTTCCCATTACAAAATTCATATTAAATACATATAGCATATAGACTAGATAAATACATCGACTGTTTTCTTAATATATATATATATATATATATATATATATATATATATATATATATGTATATATACACATACATATATATATATATGTATATATATATATATATATATATATATATATATATATATATATATATATATATATATATATATATATATATATATATACACATACATGGTGATTTAAAAAAACTTTTTAAGATTTACGAAATGCTCCATTGAATGTTTCTTTTTTGTTTAATGAACAGGGTACAAAATAATTTTTTGTGAATGAATATTACATTTATTTTATGTAGTATTGTTTAAAAAGTATGCTACATCAGTTTTATATATTATACGACTTTAAAATCTGAAAAGTTGTTTACATGATAGCTTGAATTCAGCTTAAATTAAGTGATCAAAGTTTCAAAATCACATGATGAACAGAGTGGAATTGAGTAATGTATAAAATTTTATATACATATTAGTATTAATTTTTTCATGCTCTTTTTCATGAATTGTATTTATAAAAATATACATTTCTAATGTTTGCATTTTTCATAATGATTAATTAGTTATTTACAATGATATATTTTGAAGAGTTTATTAATTTAAGAAAGTAAGTGATTTATAATATCTTGTTAGTTAAATGAGCATCATAAACATAATTCTTTTTGTTATTTTAACCTAAGAAAGTATTGAAAAAAAGAAATCTTCTTTGAACTTTTCAATGGGCACCATTTTTTAAAAAGAATCTTATCATGCTTTAAAAAGAAAACTTTTTAATGCCAAAGTTTTGAGGTGAGTTATGTTCTAAACTATAAATTATTTAATATTAAATTAATGAGAGTGACTATGTTCCCTAACATTTTACAGTAAGAATGGTTTTACATCGAATGTTTCATGTTGAATATAATTTATTTTTGTTTTTAATTGGTATGAGCTGCTGAACACACATATTCTTAAAAATGTTTTACATATTTCAGTTATTATAAATTACTTAAAGTCATTTTTTTAAGTATAAATGCTTCTATTTATGACAAAAAAAAACACCCTTGTTGAAATAACTTCATTTTTTATTTTTGTTTCTTCTTTTATTAATGATTGTGAATCACTTTCTTATTCTTGGTCTTTGTTTCCTGAGAGAAAGAGAAAGATGTTAAAAATTCATCTTTTAATTTAAGTATCAGTTATATTTTATATGGTAACAAGTTGGGAATTCTAATATTAGTTCTTTGAGCTTTGTAGATAATATTGAAGTAGACTCAGTTAGTTAGTTCAAAAGTAATTTACAAAACTGTTTCTCTTAAGAAAGGTAGATATCAAAGATAGAGCTGATAAACACAATCACATAACAGGGAAATTTATAATTATAAATATGTAATAAAAATATAGTTTTGTTTAATAGATTAGTGTTAGTGCCACTTTCGATTCCTAATGATTTTTCCTGAAGAGGTTACATAGAAAATGTTGAATGAATTACATAATTTAGGATTAGAATAAATTTTGCATCAATTCCAAAAGAGGTACTTGATTTGTTTGTAAATTTTAGCAATGCATTTAGGAAAATTTTTTGCTTGCTAGAGAGTATTCATTAAAGTTATTAAAGCTTATTAGTTTTACTCCTTATTATCCATACCTTGTCCTTTTTTAGACCTTGTGCCACATAACCCAATCTTATTATCAAATAGACTATCTGTAATAGATATGTCTACATGAATAATATTATGCAGTGTATAATTACATTATGCCTATGCAAATAACATTTTGCTTTTTAAATTTATGTAATGATCAATGAGCTTAATATATGAATTTTATGTATTATGAAAACGTTAATATTTCTATGGAATTTCAGTTATTTTATTAAAAGTTAATGTTCCTATATGCTATGCATGATTATTACTTTAATAATCATTGAAAATATATTTATAAAAATTAACTCATTTAAAAACTATGTAAAATAATCATGTTTTTAATTAAGTGACATCTGAAATAAAATTTATTTTTTTAGATGATTGTATTTTTTTGTTTTTTAAACAATAGTTTTTATTTTTTTGAATGGTTTTAACTTTATTATAACTATTAACTGGCTATTGACTTTAGCATTAATTTGAGGCATTCTTTCATATATTTTCTAGTTTGATAATGTAAAAAGAGTTTATAAAGTAGTAGAAGATAGTAATACAGACCTTGTTAGCAGCATAACTGGAACGTTCTTGCTTTCAGAAAATCTTGCAAGGTTAGTACATTACTCCTCAAATATTTATATTAAAATATTTGGATAATATTTTGCTATATAAATTATTTTTGAAATTAAATGAAAAGTGTATGTTGCTGCCAAGGAAGTTTTTATTGTAAAATGCTTGCATATGTTTAATTTCAAGTATTGTATATATTTGTATTTTGCATTAATTTTTAATAGCATAACTTTTATACAGTCAAAAATCTCATCTGCTTTGTTTTAAATCTGAACAAGTGAATAATTTATTATGGCAAATCATCAGTGAAAATTTGTTCTGGTGATCTTAAATATGAGCAATGCTGTCATTATTATTTCTTGTCTTGCTATTTACAAACTCATTTATTTAATCAACAGGATTTGTTGATAATGTTGTCTCCTTAAAATTTTATCATCTGATTCATACTTACATATCTTTATCTAGTTATATTGTCATAAATATTTCTCAATGATGCTGTTCTGTTTTTGTTATTTTACAACACATGTTCTAAATAACTTATTTGCTATTAAGGCTTTAATATCTATTATAATTAAAGTATTTAAATTATTAGTGCTTTTCAGATTGGCGATCCATTGGGTAACTAATTAAAATTGTAAATTACTTTTAATTAAAACATTTTTTGACTATTCATGAATTGCTGCAGAATTTAATTCTAAACATTAACTTCATTTACTTTCAATTAAAACTGAAAATTTCTATTGATTATTACTGCAATTACTTTTGTCAATTAAATAATACTCAAATAAAAACCAAGGAATTTCCTGTTTGGGAAATTTAAGAAAAATGACAAATTTATTATTGAAATGTATTTATTGTTTATATTAAGAACTTTGTTATGAAAATGGTAAGATATTGTAATTAAAATGAAGTGAACTTGATGCAGAGCAGAGGCTATGTAATTGGTATAAAAAGGATATTTGAAAGTTTTAAGATTGTGTTTGAGGGAGACCAAAATGATTTGTTTCAACATAAATGTTTAATGTTTTATCTGAAATATTTTCATATCCCAAAGGAAATGAAATTACTCCTGCAAAGAAATTTGGAAATTAATAAAATGCTTAGCTTTTTTAGAGAATGTTATGAGCTGAGATGTGAGGAATCAAATGTATTTTTCTTAATTACATAGCAAATCAAAGACACTAACAAGTAATTGAAAGTATTCCTTCCATTTTGTGTAAAGGAAAAAATAAACTCTACTTAAATTTTGGTTCTCAATCATATGCAGCACAATCAGGTCTAATTGTGGAATAAAATAAATTCTTGTTTGAAACTCATATTTCTTTGGTCATAGTAATTTCTTATTTATAGTTTCATTTGCAAATTTTTATATCTTACTAGTGGGCCCATCACTCAAATCTTGCAAGTTTGCATCATGGGAGCAATCTAATTCTATTTGCATTTTATTAATCACTGTCAAATATTACTATTTACACAAAGTTCTGTGCCCGTAGAGTGAACTTTTTTTTTTTTTTTTTTAGAATTATAAAAGCATGTTGCATTACTTCTGTACAAAAGTTTTGTTCATACACTAATCAAGCCAATCAAATTTCTTCTATCATGTCTCTCACTCTTGACTTATTCAATGAGAAACACGGTTATAAAAACAGTTTTTTACACCTGCTTTTGCTTGTAAACAAGCAAGTTATAAGTATGTTTTTTGACAATTCTTAATTTTAAACTTAATATTTGAATTTTTAAGTGATGACTTCAATTATGAATTGCTATTTGCATTGAGAGAAGGAAAATCTTGGAATTATTTCCACATTTTCTGAAAAAAAGTTGAAACAAAATAAAAGAATGCATATTACTTGGACATTAATTGATTGTCATGAGTGTTCAATTTCTGAGAGCTTATCGATGTAATATTATCATTAATTATTTTTGTATACATGAATTTCTTACTAGCAGCACATTTCAGCTTAATAAAAATCAGAATGTTTTATCCAGTCATTTAAAATATTTATAGTATATTATTGTATATGTTACAGTCAAAGTATAAAATCTGGCCTTACTTACCAGTGAATCATTCTTTTTAAGAAATATTAAATAATTTTAAATATTATTAAATAATTTAATGATCAACTATAAAATTTGGTGATTATGCATTATTTATAGAAACTTCAATTCTAATGTTATTTATCTATTTATGTTTTATAGTAAATAATATGTTTCTAAAGATGCAATTAATTTTTTATATATATCATTTTAACTATTTATACTCATAAATAGTTAAAATATTCATAAATAGTAATATACTTAAAATATTTGTTAATATAAATTTCATTATTCATAATATACTCATTAATATAAATGCTTCATAAAGAACACATCTTATTTATTATACTAAAATATCACAAAGAATATTAAATTGTATGTTATTCATCATCCATGTTATTAAATGATTTATAAAAACTGATTTATATTTTGTTTTGTTTGTGGCTAAATTGTGCATTTTATTTATCTGTTGATTCTATGTTTATATTTTTATAATGTTTTATAGTGCAATAATATCCTAATATTAATTACATAATTGATTATTATTGTCTTATTATGTAATGGTGTAAATATTTTATTCTTTCCCAAACAACCGGGAAAATCCATGATATGCTTAAGATATCACTCATATATTTATCTGGATATCATTCTTAGATGTCGACAAGAAATCAGAATATCGTCGTTATGTTCACCAGTTATCCAAAGGGTCACAGCAAATTGATATCCTGTAGATATTTGGATATTGTGACATCTGATTGATATCTCTTAAACAATTTGGATATCCCTTGGTTGTTTCCTAGATATCCAAAAAAGATATCTGTGGAACGTTCTAATATCCATGAGATATCCATATCGAATATTATTGGATAGGCTTTAGATATCTTAATATTTTAGTTATTATTTAATAAATAAAAATGTATCAGAATTATTGAAAGCTTAAATGCTTTTTTAATGCAATTTGCATTATTAATGTAATAATTTTCTCCATAATTTTTAGACGTTATCAACTAAAATATATTTTGAAATTTTACATAACAGTTGCAAGTACTTTTTGTGGGCTTATTTTTTTATTTTATTTGACTAAATACTTAATTTCAAAAGAAAAATGTAATAAATAATTTTTTATAATATATAACTCTTCTAATATTAAAAGTGTAAACAAAATGTGATTTAATTTTAAGAAAGTTTAAGAATTTATAAATGTATTCCATGTTACTTTTAACTTTTTAAATTATGAAAAATAAAATCATGTAAAGTTTTATTCTTTTTATAAAACTTTAAAAAATTTTAAAGTAACTGAAATGGATCAAACATCGAAATTAAATTCTATATATTGAGGGACTTTTGTCAATAATAATTTCCTGAAGGTTAAAAAATGTGAAATAATTTCTTCAAAAATGATTTTTTGCTTGCATCAGCCTTTAAAATAAAAACAAAATGAACAAAGTTAAGAGTTCAGATATAATATTTTTATATGCATTCTTAAATTTTTAACAAAATTACTAATTTTGAAGAGACCTCTTAGTTCTCAAGTTTTTAAAAATACTAAGCAGTAAAATGACTAAGAAAATTTGAACATTATATATAATGTATAGCTGTATCACAACTTTAAAAGAATTCATTGTGAAACATATAGATTGCCAAACACAGTATATTTACTTTTCATATTCAATAATAAACACACATGTCCCTAAAAAAATTTTTTAAGAAGTTCTTAAAAGGGAACACACACACAAATTTGTATTATGTGAAATGAATTATTAGAACATTATATATTTACAGCACTACTATGAGTTATTTCTTAATAAAAGAGTAGCAAAATTCATCTTTTTTATATTCTTATTTAAAAATTTAGCCCAATTTTTATGATAAACATTTTTTTAATTAATTTAAAATTCATTTAATATATTGTAACCATGTAATTGATTAATTCATATTTTTCTTTAAATAAAGCCTATTTATCAATAAGAAACATGTTGTATTTATTTTAAGATCTAAAAGTAGTTGCAGAAGATTTTCTTACTAAGCTATTCTAGTTTAAAATGATTTCATTTAATTTGATACATTATCCACGGAAGTAATAAAATCTACTGCATTAAAGAAATATTAAATCTTAGAATAGGCAAAATTTAATACACTTAGTATAAAATAGTTTTTTAAACTTTGCACATAAAATTGACAAAAATCTACATTTTTGCAATAATAAGTATGTATAATGAAAGTCAATAAAGTGAATAAATATCAGAAAGCAATGTTTAATGAGAAAAATTATTTTTATGGAATTATAATGAAAATATTAACAAGTTGACTACTAAGATGTGTGTTCCATGCCAACTAAACATCCTACTTCTCTGATGTCTCCGCACTAACTAAATCAAGAATGAAAATATAATCAAACATTAGCCTGAGTAAAAATTAATTTTATCTTTCAATTTCAATTTCTAGTAATAAGAGCTCTTGATAAAAAAATACATAATGAGGTCACTTGATAAAAATCTACAATAAGCATTTATTTAAAAAAAAAAACACTTTTTAATTTAAACATAATTAACATGCAAAATATATTTCTGATGATTGAAATAAGAAAAAATATGCTAATTTTTATTAACAAAGCACTATCAGTCAGTCTTCACAAAACAAGTGTTTCAAAGCTTATTATATTGTCAGCCTTAACAGTGATTAAATTATTTTAAATTTATTCATGAAATAAAATACTGACCAGTAATTAATTGCATAAAAAATCATAAATAGTAACATCGAAATTTATCTAAATCTATCAGATGATACATTAAAAAATTAAAATGTAATGTAACTATTAAATATCAATCTAAAAATAAGTAAACTCCAATGTGAAGAAAAACAGAATCACTGTAGGAAATTAAATACTGTTCATCAATCTGTCAACCAATGCATTAGTAGCAAAAGAAACAAGCATTTGCATTTTACTAGCCCTAAAGTAAACACATTTATATTGTAAAAATATGATACACAACCAATGAATTAAAAACAAAATTTCTTAACATTTTATAATTCAAAATTAATACTAAAATCACTTACTTTTTAATATAACTGACAAATATTTCCAAATATATACACACTTTTGTTTTTGATACTATAAAAATTTAATTTTTTTCTTCTGGTAACAATGGTGCTTTTAAAATGTTAATGTTTATTCTTAAAATGTGACCTGTTTTAAATACACTATCAAGTTATGAAAATTAAGCAATAATCACAGAAAAATTCTTTTCCAAAATAATTTTGTTAATTCTATTTCTTAATTCAATTTATTACATAATACGAGCATTCAATTCCATTATTAAAAAGTAAAAATATATAAACAAATGGTGTGGTATTAATATTCACACATATAATGGAGAATGCAAATCACTCAGGAAATATAGATAATTCAAAAAAAAAGGTTTTAATTTATAAAAATATTTAATTCAAAACTAGACTATTCCTTTTAATGCAGTAAAACTATTTCTAAAAAAATAGCAAGCTTTTAGAATATAACTCAATCCAGTAAAGCAAGCCAAAACTTTAATTTTCCTCAGACCAGTGAAAATTCAATTTTAAGAATAATAAAATATGTAATCCTTGTGTGTAAACATTTTTAATACTTGAATTCAAGAACATAATTTAATAATAATTAAAACCCTGTTTTATAATACTTTTATACTAACCATTTACTAATTATGAAAATCAACATTTTTAAATTTCTAATAGAAATTTAGCAACTCAAGATTGCCATAACCTTAACTCCTAAGAGATATTTGATAAATAATGATTATTAGTAAATTTCTATTTCAAATAAAAATTCAACATTATAAGAAAGAAGATTCTAATATGTTGTGTTGTGACTTTTCTAACAGTATTTTTAATGAATGACACTCAATATAACTTTAACATTTACTTCTGATTTCTGTTTGCCATTCTTGAAACAATAAAACGTAGAAATGTGAGCAAATGAATAGCCTTGAACTTATAGAGAATTTCCTAAATGTAACAAAACATGGTACTTGTTCAAAATCCTGACAACAAGAGGAAAAAGGACACTAAATATAAGCCTTTGCCAACAGTAGAAAACTATGTATAATACATGGTTATTACTTTGAAAAAACATTCATGTTTTGTTAGAGTTCAATTCTAATAGTTACTTTTTGGTTTTTGCACCAGAAAATAATAAAAATTTTAATTTGCTACAGAACAGAAGAAAACTGTTTTGACTAGCAGTATAATGTTAAATTTAGGTTGTCGATTTAAATAACTTTTTTTCTTTGGTTACTGTTATAATAATGAATTTAATATATTTAGTTATTTTAGCAAATAAACAGTGTCACAAATTTTGTTAATCGTATGTTTTAAAACACTCTTATTTTAAAATTATTTTAGTTTTTATTAAATATGCACTGAGAAACAAAATGATTTGATTCAATATGGCAGATTTGCACCAACTTTTCATGTCAACAGTATTTCAATGTGTACTTAAAACATATGATTAAATTGAATTCAATATGCACACCTAGAATTACTATTATGGAAACAGTGATAGAGAATATTGATAGTAATAATTTTGGTTCTAAAGTTTTCACAACAAATCGGTAAAATAAAGCTTTTAATGCCTGTAATTCTCTACATTTTAATATATGATTAGATATTTATTTTAAAACTTGGTAACAATTAAAAATTGTTTTCATCATTGAGAACAATTTGTTTGCTAAAAGTATAAATTTTTGAATGTACACTTTTATTTATAAAGAAATTAAATATACATAAAGATTTTAAGAATATTTCTCTATAATAACTAGTGTAGCAAATTTTTTCTTTAAAACAATTAAATTCTGAATGCCTTTGTTAAATTTATAAAAGTTTTTGAATTTTATTCAATGATGCCTATAAGTAATGACCAAACATAATGGAAAAAGCATACACTAGTTTGTAATAGTATATAATTGTTTGTATTAAAACAAACAAAAAAATTGATACTTTTCTGTGAAAGAAATTTTATCTAATTGAAAATCTAAATTAACATTTACATAGAACTTATTTTGGTTTTAATAATAAAGCAAATTTTAAAGGAACAGTACTGATCTCATAGCTTATATTTTATGACTATTTTCTATTAAAATTTTGTTCTTAATAACAAATCGTATTGAAGAGAAAGAAAACAATCTATTTAATCTGTATTTATAACATTTAAAATGAAATTAAGATATATTTTCAAATACTAGAAGACTCATAAAATACTTCCAAGTAAGTTCTTAAATCCATTTACCTCATCTGTAATCTGCTATAATAGATTTCCAAATAGAGATTATCACCTAGAATGGTTGTTGCCACTTTATTTCAAATTAAAGTAAACATGATTTTGTATTAATACTGGTTTCAGAATTCATTAACTTGGTTTATATATATATATATATATAGATATATATATATATATATATATATATATATATATATATATATATATATATATATATATACAGCTTTCTATGAATATACAATTAATATTCAGAGCTTGACATCAAATATCCAAAATGTAGATATCTAGATTTCTGATGTCTGTCAAATATCTAGCCCCTTGCAAAATCTGGATATCCAATTTGCAAATTTTAAATATCCCTGAGATATCTGTGCAGTATCCAAATGTTAATGTCTACATGATATTTTAAAATATCTAATGGACATCCAAGTTTTGGAAATCCATAGGCATTTGAATTTCGGATATCTTCTAGATATAGATACAATTGATATCTGGATATGAATTGGACTTGATTTGGATATCTCGTATATATTTGTTGTAGTTTTGAGTTTGTGCAAACTTCATTTCCACTGAGAGAGGATATTTTACAATATCTAATGGACATCCAAGTTTTGGAAGAATGTTTTGGAGAACAAATATGGAATATTTGCCTATGATTGTCTGAATGAATGTGTAACAATTAATGTGAGTTAAAAAGCATTCAATGAAAAAATTGCATTTATATTTCTTATTTTTAATGAAGGAAACAATTATTTCTACCAGAACTTTTTCCATTTATACTTTCAACATAAAAGTCAAATTTTATATTTTTAAATTTCCCCCAAAAAAAGTGGTGCATAACTTAATTTTTAACCCTCATTTTAATTTAGCTTATATTCTATTCTGAAATAAGTAACAATTTTGTTATCTTACTAAAAGGGAAATGGTAATATAGAAGAGAATAATCATGAAGAAGTAAATTAAACTTAGCTACCACTTTGTCTTAAAAGAGACTATTGTCTCATCTTATAGACTAAGATTATCAGTTAATGAAGTTCTATCCTAATTTCTTGTTTGATAATAGAAGGAAATTCATTATTCAGGTCATAGCAATCACAAAAAATATTATCAATGAAAAGCACATAAATTTAAAGGTAACTAAAATCAATATATTATTGATGGAAAATACATTAAATAGAAACTGCTAATTAAAGTTATGAAATATAATGATCATGTGATTAACCCATTTAATTTATCTAATGGCACATGGAATAATATTATTAAGAAACAGTCATATGGTATGTCTTTTCCCTATTTTTCAGGAAAAGTCAACAAAATTTAAAATATTGGTATCTATTGAAATTTCATGTATTTTTAAGTAACTATATTTATGGAAAAGGAAACTGAATTAGTTTGATGTTTTCTCTTTTGTGTATGTTCAAATCCTGAGTATCAACTAATATCACATTACTTATTTTTTATTTAAATATAGCTATTCATAATTTAAGTCACTTAACTAATTTAAATTGTAAATTTAATAATTTTATCAGTAAACTATCAGTCTTGTTCCTATTGATTTCACATTTCTAATATCTGTTTCTTTGGCCTATTTTCTATTAAGTTATTAAATAATAAATACATTGTTTAATAAATATTAAAATGTTTTTCCCCTGAAAGCCAATTATAACATTTATTGCATGTGATGGAAAGAAAACTCATTTTAATGTTTTCTTGGCTTATCACCTTTCTTGGCTTGGCTATTAATTGTGAAAGATTAATGATATTAAGCTTTAGAATTATAATGAGTATTGTGTAACTTTAAAAATTACAAATAACAAACATTTTTATATCTTTATAGATTCAATTATAAAGCAGAAATAATTATTCAAATTAGTTGTTATTATTTTGAACAAAAGTAGAATAAAAAGTTAAAACAGAATGAGAAAAGAAATGGCTGTTTATGAAGAAAATAAATATTTTTATAAACTACAAAAATAGGATTCAGATTAATTTATTCTAACTTGCAAATATTCTCTTTAAAATAAACTATTCAGAAAGTCCCTTTTCATTCATGTTTTCAAATTTCCTTTGGGATAATCAAACAGAAACATACATTTTTTGTATAATCTGAGTCATTGAGGTACAGTTGTTTATCAAATTAATAGAAACCTGTGAATAAAAGTAATGGTTTTGAATGGCCTTCATAAGCACTAAAATATAATAGCTATCAGTTGTTTTATAACAGACCACATTCTACCTAAATCTATGCATTTCGATGTGTTTATGTTGTGAAAGTATGTGGTTTCTTCATTGAAGTTCGGTTAACTCATAGATTTTTTTCAAAAGCTTAAAATGTCAGACCTCACATTTTAAATGAGGCCAAATTGTGGAAACTTATCCAGTTTGAGCAAGTGTAACCTAAATATCCCGACTTTTAGGAGTTTCTAGAGGTAGAGTGTCTAAAATCATAATAGGATACATATAGCTAGCAAAGACAAACTTGGTAAAAGAAATAGTGGATGAAAAAAAGCTCAATGAAATGGATTGTATGAACAAGTATTGAAATGGATTGTAATGTTTAAAAAGTGAACAGCTGAAGCAATATTGATCAAAGACCTCAATCAGCATTTTAATTCTGGTGTGTATGTGATTTCAGTTAGAAGGCACCTTCATAAACAGAACATTTACAGCAGAGCAGCAATTCCCATTTACCACAGATATTAATGCCAGCTGTCATCTACAAAGCTGTCACACTCACAAAACTTGGTCAATTGTTAAGTGAAAGAAAGTAATATGGTCTAATGAATCATATTCCTGACTTACCTCTCTAACAACAAGGTGCACATTTGATGGACATCTGCAGCACAATGCATGATTATCTCCTTTCAGCTGTCAGGGATGAAAGTGGATTTATCATGATATGGGTAGCTATGTCATGATTTTCTATTGGATCAATTGAAAACCTTAAAAGGATCACTGGGAAGAAGTGTAAAGAAGTTTTAGTTGATCAGGTCCATTCTATGATACAAACTTAGTTTCCTATTGGTAGAATTTTCTATGATGGTAATGCACCTTTCCATACAATAGGCCTTGTCTAATCGTATTTTCATGAATGTGAAGATGTAATTAAACATCTACTTAGGCCTGCAGTCACCCAGTCTTAATATAATTGAACTGTTATAGTCGTGTTCAATTAAGAATCAAAATACTTTATCAGCATCTCTTCCATAACTTTGACAATATTTCTATGAAGAATGGTACAATATTCCTCTAAACACCATTTAGCACTTCTATGAATTGATTCATAAACTAATCTAAGCTGTATTACATGCCAAAAATAGGTTTACACCATGTTATTAAAGGATTCTGTATAAATCTAAGATATTTCCATTATTTTGATAACCACCTATACATTCTTTATTAAATATTCAGAAAATTAGGTCAGATATAACCAAAGATATGCAAGTTATATTACTCACTTGTTTTTCTACTTTTTTACTTTTTCATAATTAAATGAAATTAAAAATTGTATGCTTTCATCGAGTTTATATGAACTGCCAAACAAAACATATGCTGACAACAAATGTCTTTCAAATGGATAAAATTTCTCCAAGTAGTCGTAAATCAAGATCTTTTATCTACCATTAAATATTGTATTACATACTTTACTATTTGATTACTTTTAGATGAACGGATTGTGAATTTGAATCTCGCCTAAAAACATGAATGTTTGTAAATGATTCAGAATACACTTTAAACTGTGGTTCGTGTATAATTAACCCTTCTGTGCAAAAAATGACCGTTGAACAATAAATAAACCAAATCATTATTGTTTAGTTACTAATTGCTGAAAAATAGAAAGTGTTAACATAATTGATTAAAAAGGCTTAAATTTGTGTTTCACTGAAAGGAAAATTATGCACTTTTGTGTAAATAGCTGATATTAGCTAAGATTAAAATAATGAATAGTTTATAGTGTTACATTATAACAAAAAAATAAAATCATTTCATTAAAATAAGATCCTGTTAAATATCACATAGATGGCATTCGTATTTGCATTTCTTTTTATAGTGGAAATTAAAAATTGGTATCCCAATTTTCTAAATATGTGTTTTGACTGATGTTATTAAATGCACATGTCAAATTATCAACACAGCATGTAGTGTAAGAAGAGCAAGTGAGAAAGAAAAAGAACACCATTAATAGCTTTAACATATTATTTACTATAAGTAAAAGAAATTTTAAAAACAAACAGAAGGAGAAGCCTTGAATTTTATAGAAAAAAGAAAAGTACATTAAATGAATTTAAAAAAAATAATTTTGGGAATTTCCAATTGAATATTTCTAACATTTGTTTCTTAAAATGCGTAATTAATATTATTGTGTTGTTGACTTTGTTCAGCAGTGATAATTTTATCATTAGATGTCTCTAGATAAAAGTTTCTGCTAAATAATCTGTACAAAATGAAATAAATTTGTAAAATTAAAATGAATTTTTGACACCTTTAATTTGCCCCCTTTCATATTGTATCTTGACCGCTATAATTACTTGATACATTTGTTGATTAACTTTTATTTAGAAAGTATGCTGGTATTATGTATCTGACAAGTAATAGATTCGAAACTAGTAAAAGAAAACTCCAGTACTTAACTTTTGAAGATTTCATTTTCTGTGCAAATTGTATGATGTGTAGCTGGACTTGTACCAAGCCAGGTATTATTTTTTGTTTATTTCATGGTTCTATCTTTTCTAATTATTTAATTGCATATGATATTTAATGTATTAAATTTGATTACAAAAATACAGTTTCTTTAAGTTTAATTGCATATTAGTTAAAGGAATGCAAGTAAGAAATAATAATTTATGTGCGAGTAAGAAATATATTTTTGTATATATAAAGAAAAAAACAAGATATTTCTTTCTTTTTTAGTTTAACTAAATTTCGATTATGTATAGTTAAAGTATGAATATTTTTGAATTATTGATACTTTTATTGAAAATAGTATATTTAAAGGCCCATTCTAAAGTAAGTAATTAAGTTAAAAAAAACGATCTGCTGTAACATTTAAAATTTTATTTTTATAGAGTTTTAAATTGTATATAATTTATCAAATTCTTTTTGTATTTCTACTTTCTCCAAGCTTATGTCTACTCATTGACGCATTGATCATTATTTAATTACTAAGTAATTCATTGTTTTAGAATTTAATTTGAATTATTAAAGAAAATTTTATTTTAAGTAAAAGCTTATATTTTCAGCAAATTAGGAATTGCTTTCAATTCTCTTTATGTGCTGTGAGTAGCTTAATGCATTTAACATAATTTTTATTTTTAAGTTTGTCTTTAGCCTTTTTTTTCCTATGTTTGCTTTCAAAGTTTCATTTCAGATTTTGCTTTGACCTTGTATTTCATTTCTTCCAATATTAGTATTCCGTTTTTTTCATAATTCCTTTTTTTATTTTTGTTTTGATGTTAGGAAATTTGGTGTGAAAATAAATAGTGCCACATTCCAATTGGTAAGGTAGTCTTCTTACCATTTGGCCATGTTGAACCGCTATAGTTTTATTTGGAACTTCACAGTAAATCTATAGTGCATATTAATGCTGGCCAAGTCCTTCCAGAATAGTCATATGGAGTAATTCATGCTTTTGATTTTGTTAAACATTTTTACTAATTAACTTTGGAAAATCTTCTTTTGGTAATCTAGAACTAGCTCTTATTCCTTTCTCTTACTTATAGACCAATAAATGTTAGTACCATTATTTGTTACAATATTCAGAATTTCTATTTTTGAGAAAATATGTAGTAAAATTTCTCAATTTGCCATAGCATTAAATCAGTCAATGGAATTGTCTCAATCCATGAAGAATGCTAATTTACCTGCAGAGTATGTATTTTGAATTTGACTAATCAGTAGGCCCAATATATTTACAGAAGAAAAATTTTTGACTCATTATTGATGTGATAAATTTTCTTGTCTTTTCATGTGAACGTCTAGACTTTATTATATTCCTTTCCCATACTTTTCCAGAAAAATGTATATAATGTAAATGAATCCAAGAATGTAAAGAAACAAAAATTTCCATAGTTCCAATAGAATTTTTAAATGTACTTGGTAGAAATAATTAAACTTAAAACTTTGGCAAAATTAACTAGCTAATTTCTATTATAAAGTAATTTCTCTTCTAAAATTTAACTTTTTATAAAATAGATTATTATTTTCTACTTAATAATTTACTTTTTCTGCTAATATCTTAGAATTGCCCATGGAAACAAAATTTCCCTATGTGTAGGAAATGCATTAACACACACTTTACACCTGATCATTCAACTTTTCTGCTTAGAACTTGAAAAAAGGATTTCCTTATTACCCCTCTTCTTCTTTTGGATTTTTTATCAGTTCATGGATCTGGTTTAGTCGAATGGCTAGACAGATAGGATTAAAAAAGGTCCTTTTCTGCTTGTTCCTCATTTCCAAGACAGGCATTTTTTTTTCTGAAATAAGATAAATGTTTTAATAGTTTATTTTTAATTTCTAGCTCTACTCTACCCTGTATTTGAATTATGTTCCTCTAAATTATTTTGTCATGTAAATTTTTATTTGATATATTATAGATTACAATAAAATAATCTATAAAATATTTGAATTATAGAGTTCCTTTTCAGTGATATGGAACATTTTTCTGTGCCTCTCTTAAAGTGAATTTGATTTTATTCATTTAATAAGCTGTCAAGTGTACAAATGTGTTTTAGGAAATTTTTGTAAACATATCTAAAAACCAGCAAATTTTACATAAATTGAAAAGAAAAAGAAACCATAAGCTTGCAGTTGTTAATTTTAATCATGCTATTTTATCAATTACTTTTGTTTTGCCAATGTAGTTTTTTTTCACTTAGTTTGCTTCAATGGATAGTTTTAAATGCTATTTCATTGCTTTGACTATCCATGCATATCTAAACAATAGGTATTAATTACATCATAGTAATTATCTGAAATCTTTATAGCAGGAAATAAATTTGATGTTCATATTACTAACTTTCTGTAGCCTATGGTGCATTACTTGAATTGCTTTGGCCTATGTTATAAATGTCTATGGATTCAGAATCCATTTTAAACTGTAGGACCAAATTTAATGACCTCTCATGTGTAAAAACTGAGCAGCAAAGCAAGCATATTGTTCTAATTCTCTAGTTTCTCCCCCACACTATGATCCCTAATATTAAATGTATCTAACCTTCATAAATTTGTAACCTTTATATCAGTCATATAACAGGATAAAAGAGTATTTTTACTGTTTTATCTTGTACTGTCATGTTTTTCTATCTTTACTTGTATTTTTCATAAATATCCAATCTAATTTCTACTCATAAAAATCCTGATCCTTGTCCCATTTCTCCACTGAATATCTTACTATTGATGTCATTCCCTATTAAAAAATGAATTTCTATGGGAGAAAATTGATCATCATAATCATGCATAGTGTCAATTAAAAATATTTTATGAGATTCAAATTATTTCATATAAAAGGTATTATTACTCTAGAAATATTAAAACAAATTAATTTCTTATCTCACACCTCAAAATTACGATGTTAGTTTTTATCTACATAGCTTAAGGGGAACAAATATTCTCTATGATTTTCAGTTTTTTAATATCTCTAAATAAAGAATGTAATATAAATTCTTCATTAATAATGTCATATTCAGAATTGCTACAGTGTATAAATGAGAACCTAAATTAATTGAATTTCATTATTTCCCTGAATTCATTCTACAATTGTTTATAAATTTTGCATGTGTGCCATGTTAAAGAACATTTCTCAACAATTTTTTCAAGATCTCATTTTATTATTTTCATTTCCATTGTACTCTTCATTAACTTTATGGATTACTAACAAATGTTGTTGTCCATTACACGTAAAGCAATTTATTTGCAATTACAATTATGTGCAATTTGTTTATATTTAAGTGTTAAACAGCAAAAGTAAATTGGTTTTTCCTTATATATTTCTGTCTCATAAGATATCTACAATCATGACTCTGAAATGAGATGCATATCAAAACATTCATTAACTTTTGAATTGGCTGAATTCATGTTCCATCTTGGGCTATTGAGTAAATTAACAGTAAAAGCTGTACTTCTTTAAAAGTGAGGCAATCAATGATTTTTGTATGGTATTAAAAAATAAAAAGCCAATATGCAACTAACAGTTTTTATTTAACTTATTTTTTTTTAACCAACAAATGTAAGAGCTATTTTAATGTATAAATTTTTGCACTCTGTTATAATAATTTCACTTTGAGTACACTTATAAATTTTTAGTAAATCGTTTGCAAATAAGATTACATAGATTTTCATCCAATTTTATGACATCCACTATGTACACAGCTAAGTGATCTCAATAGCCAGTCTAATATATCATACAGTCTAACTAGTTAATATTTTTGATCGTGAGATTGGAATTATTTTTTACTAATGTAGAATCATTTTTTGCTTATGTTGAACATTATTAATTATTCTCTTCCCAATTGTTTCATCATTTTTTTTTTTTACTTCATATAGTTCTTTCTTAATTAGAGAAAGTGTTCTTTCTACTAATTATTGCCTGATTGCCTGGATTTAGAAAATTTTTCTGTTAACTGAATTCATAATTTCAGTTTATCATTGTCCTTAATATTTGAATTCTGATGTCTTTCTTACTTGACCCCACCAATCATGCCAACACTTTATATTACTATTAGACTATTTAAATTCTAAGTCTGGCACCTAGAATTTTGCAGTCGATTAATATTTTATTAATGTCTAAATTGTTAAAGTATTTTAAATTTTTTTAAATCTTTAAACTTTTTGTGTAAAAAAATAAGTTTCTATAATATGTGTTCTCCTTTTTTCTTAAAGATTTTATATAATTATTCATGATTTTGTTTAATTCTTATATAATTTTATTTAATTATTCAGTGAGTTTACTTCTCATTAACATTCTTTACTTATGAATGCTCTCAAAATTCATGTCTATTTTTAGATTCTTAAATGATTCAAATTCCTATAGAAATAACCAGATAATTTGACTTAACAAAACAATTCACCAAAAGTAATCAAATTATAATAGAAAAAGATTGTTACTGGAAAATCTGATTCAAATTCATAATTTATCTTCATTATAACATGTAATACTGTATTTCCAGGGCACAATTGATCTAGATTTATTCCATTTATTATTATGAAAAAATAAATATTGACAGCATTTTTTATGTTCCACACTTACATAACTCTCAAATCAAAATGTTATTTCATTCTGAATTCTATCTTGTGTGGGAGCATGAAATTTTGTCCTGACGTCACACCACTGTACATGTATACAAAAGGGTTATATTATTTTGTAATAAAAAAGACAAATTATAGATAATATATTTGTGTGTGTGGGAGATCCTTCTTAAAATAGCTAGTAATGCAGTAGTTTTCTCCTTAACTAATGAAAGATTTGTGCATTATAACAATATTTTTTAAATCACTAATTAAGCATTTTTTATTAATTTTTATATAAAAATATTTTTTTAATTTTTATAATTTTATTACATTATTAATCAAGGTCAAGTATATACAATCTTTATATACCTCCAATTTATCATTTTTAGGAATTCTATAATATGAGATTTCTTGACATTGTATAATTTTATGAAGCAATTTTTAAAATATATACTAGTTTTGTTGAACCCTTTAAATAAACGTTAAAATTATTTTCTGTTAACCAATAACAATTAAGTGTATCTTAGAAAGGGCATTATTCTTTTAGCCTAAACTGATGATAAAAAATTTCTCTGCAAATAATAGTAAACGTGTTTGTATTCCTTCATATATCTCAAGATTAGATCGTCTGATTTCCATTGTAAGTAGAATATTTTGATGAAATAATATTAAAAATCTAAAGACAAATTTAAAAATTTTATTGTGTATACATTTTCTGCTTTTCAAGTAACACAATCATAATGCTTTTGTTAAGTTATTTATCTGACCAATCACAAAAGTCGTTATACTGAAATATGTTGAACAAAATACAATTTTACAAATTCTTGCAATTATGATGTAGTTACTTCAAACTGGTAAGTCAGGTAAATAGAGGTGTGTTGTGATCCTCAGCACATCAATTGGCATACATTGATCAAGCAATTCTATATCTGCTGAGTGACTTGATAAGGGTAGAGGCTACTTCAGAGATGTATCAAAGGCCTGGCTAGCATTAGTGTAGTTATCTTACATCCCCTTTAGGGCTCTGTGGTCTTTGATGTAGTCAAGCCCTGAAATAATCAACTTTTTTTATGGAGTGTACATCTAATTCTTTCCTCCCTTTGAAGCAACAAATGCAAAAAGAAGGGAGGCAATTTTCTTAATGTTTCTCCTTTCTTAATTAATATAAGTTTCATTGGTACAACTGGCAATCTCTTGATTGAAGTTTTATCAGTTAAACAGACTTTAACCATTCTAAAACTGAAAGCTCTTGTTAATTTTGATGTTATAGTATCTGCCCATAGTAGGTTAAGTTCTATGCAGGAATAATTTTAGCTGATGATTTGTATAAAGTTTCAGAGGAAGAAATTTTGGATATAATCTTGTTGACCAAAAAATATATATGTTTGTAACGCATTACAATCAAAAGAGAGGACACAATTATAAAAACTAAACCCTTCATACTCCTGTTTGTGATTCTTAAATTACTTCGATCTATTATAACTTGTTATCTAAATTGCAGTATTCGACTTTATATTTAAGACCTTTTATATTGATTTAAATGTCAACATTTTGGACATGCAAATACTACTTGTAGGGGATGTTTTACTTGTGCTAGTTTTAAGACTTTTTTAAAATATTTGGAATATTATGAAATAAATTTTATTAAATTTGGTAGATAATTTTTTAATATACCAATGATGAACTTTCATTTCTTTTGTTAAAAAAATAATAAAAAAAAATTTTGTGTGTTTAGATTGCATTTATGAAGAAACTTCTATGGAAATGGATCGTGATTTTCTACAAGATTTACGAGATCTGAAACAATTTCTGGAAAAGGATACCTATGATGAACTAAAAACATCTGTGCTTGCAACAGTGAAACCAGTTCTGTCAGAAAAAGTTTCAGCTGACTTAGAATCAAACTTTAAGGTTAGTGATGATCATAAATTTATAATATATCGATTTTATGTCTTTATTATTAAATTATAAAATTTTGCATACAAAATGCAAATTTATTTTTAGATTAAGTATTTATTTAAATGTCCTTCTAATTTATCTTTAAATGCGTTCCAGAAAAAAGTTTTAATAGATGGCGTTGTCGCCGATTATTTTGTATGATTTCATTCACATTGACTGTGGATTTGATCAATAGAATTCTCCTCACCTTTCAAAGGAACTATAAGTTTCTTCAGATTCCTCGAAACTTTAATTGTCTTAAATTTTTGTACATTTTTACTGTGTGTATATTTTGTCCTTAATATTTTTTTAATGTATTATCTTATTTACTCTTCCAAGCCATGCTTTTTAATACACCTTTTCGATTTTAGATTTAATTCGAAATATTTAGATTATTTCGCTTTTCTTAGATTTTTTTTAATAGCTCATCGACCAGAAAATCATCATTTGTTATTATTGTTACACATGATCGATCATTAGATTCGAATTTTTATTTGTGTGTTCTTAAATACATAAACATTTGATTTACTGCATTTTGCACCAACTGTGCAATTTGCAAAGACAACCAAGGTAAGATATAAACTTTTATATTCTTTGCATGCAAGACTGATTCAAAATCGACTATGCAGAATGCAGAAATAGTAGATTTGTACAGAGTACTAATGTATAGCGAATCAAATTGAAAACTTGATAAAAACTAAAAACTTTACCTATGTTAGAAGAATGTGTGAATCAACTTAATTAGAAATTGAAAGCTTTTGTTAGCTGTTTTTTATGCCTTGGTATATAAATCATAAGAATTAAAAATTGCACATCAGGATTAATTTGTTAAATGTGAGTAAAACACAACCAGACTAGTTGTTATAAATCACCAAAGGACATTCATGAATCAGAAAGGATTGATCAATGATTTTTTATTGTTTTGCATAATGAAAAGAATAAAATATTATTGCAAACTTGTGTAAATATGAAATTGTTAAAGATATTTAATTAATTACTCATTTATTGTTAGATGGTGGCTAATGTGCACATTTATTTGTCAGAAATTAATTGACAAATTAAATTTTGGGAAAATAAGAGGAGAAAAATGACCCATTTTTACTTTTGATAACAAAAAGACTATAAACAAAATTTATAATGTAGTTTTCGTATCAGTAGAAGACCATTGGTATCATGGTATCATTGTTCGAGAGCACCGAATCCTGCTGACATTGTTTCTGTATGCTAAAATTCCTCATCTGCTTAAAGACCTTTGGCTATATGGATCACAGTGGCCATGATAACCTGAAAAGTACCAGCCACAACCTAAATACAATGAGGTGGAAGAAACTGATTTCGATACAAGAAGAAATCTAATCAGATCTTCCAATACGAATGTACAGTTGAAGAACTGGCAAATACTATAGTTATCAGCAAATATAGTAGTTTTGAATAACTGGTACAAATTATTATTTTTGTAAGCAGAATTATCATGAAGCTAATGAAACGGAATAACGTTCAAAGACTGTTAAGAACAAAAAAAAAAACTGGTAGATGCTGAAAACTACTTAATCAAAACGTAACAAGTGATTCAGAGAAGAATGCAAATCACTGACAGAATTGATTCCAGTTTAGAAAATTTCTTCTTTAGTTAATTACGTGCCTTATATATATGGATAACAAATTCTTATGGCTTTGAGGAATATTAGAATTCCATGATTTGTTCATTAAAAAAAATAACCTATCATTTTGGCTAAAAATTCATAACTGACCATTGTTCACAAAAAATATTATGAAGTCAAGCATAGTGTTCTAGCCTGCATCTTACTAGAATTAATACTTGCTATTAGGTCCCTAAGGGATGTCAATTGGTGAAATGCATTATCAGAAGATGCCTTATTTGCAAGAATACTTATTAAAAACAACAACCCAAATAACAGCACCACTACCTAAAGATAGTCAATGAGGCTCCTTTATTTGTTATATTTGGTTTGGATTTTCCTGGGCTTATTTATATCAAAAAAGCTAAAAGTAGCTAAAAGTCTTATACTGCCTTGTTCACCTGCAGTTCAACAAGAGCTGTACACTTGGAACTTATCAACTGAATCTCTCTTTGCAGCTTTCAGAAGATTTTCATAAAAAAAAAACTCCAGAGTGATTTATCAAACAATGCCAAGATATTTTAAAAAGGCTAAAAAAGAAATTAATTTTCTGCGCAATATAATTTTTAGTGACAAATTTCTTAATTTTATCGCCAAAGAATTAATAGTTTTGGAGAAACCTAATAGAATGGGTAGCATGATAGGAAGGCTTCTATGAACAATTAAAATATTAAAGTATTACTATCTCTGCATGTGTGTTCTCTACATAATAGATTCATCTGACTAGAATAAATGCACGCTCTCCTGGGATCAAATGGTGCATATTCTGGTCAAACGCGTCTTTCTGTCTTGCTCCAGAGCAGATATGTAAATTCTTATCTATAATTGGAAATGTTCCTTAATGCTATTGTTTTAATTTTATTGTAACTATTTGTGTTTTAAATGTCTATTGTCATTAAACATATCTATTTGTGCACTACTGTCTTTACTTTTAAAACGAACGACTTGTGGAATCTATGAAATATTGCTTGAGGAAAACCATCGATAAAGTTCTGTTAAGCTATGAAAAACTTTCAATTTTGCTTGGGGAAGTAAAAGCCACTCTCAACCTATGTCTTTTGACTTATGTTTACTAAGAAAACGATGAACAGTAGGAGTCAAGATGTGTCTAATCCAATCTTAATTATTGCTTAAATATCTAAATATTAATAATTTTATCTAATAGAGAAGGAGAGAGAAATCAGTATTATAGAATTATAAGTTAAATTTACAACATTAAAAGAATTTTTATTAAAATTAATTTAATATTCTACAAAAGAATAGTTTTGTTATTTTATCAAGAAGTGAATTGGCAGCAGTAGAAAAAGAAAGATAAAAAAAAATAGAATGATCTGTTCTAATATGAAATTGCTACTTGTAAAGTATGTTTAAGTTATTGTAAAACGTAAATAATAGTAAAATAACAATTTTTAATAAAACTGTTTCTCAGTCAGTGCCGTTGTTGTTGTTGCACCAGCATGCTTCATTGTACCTAGCCCTAAGTTGGGGCCTACCATTTAGATAGAAGCAGCCGAATGAAGTCTTCTTTTGAAGTAGGGACCAAGCAAAAGACCCCAAGACCAAGTATTCTTGGTCTGCCACCGCCAGAGGTATCATTTCACTTGGAGGATGTTCGACCACGCCCCATTTTAACGTGCTTCAGCCGACTTTAGCGAACACAACGGATCTTTGGTCAGCAGAGATTCGAACTCACATTCTTCCGGTAATGAGAACAACGCCCTAACCAACCAGCCTACCGTGGCCCTCAGTCATTGCAGTGGAAGCCTAGTGGTTAGGGCATAATTCTTCCCTCCAAAAAGGCTGGGTTTGATTCCCAATGCCGCCAATGATCCACTAAGTACATGTGATATACTTGCTCGTTAAATCTATGGAATTGACAGTCCTGTGGTCAGTTGTTGAGCAGTTACCATGGGTATAATTGTCTGCATCACATGTATCTCTTAAAATTAAGAAATATTTTAAAGACCAAAATTACTTACATGTTATTTACATTTAGATGTATATAATTCAAAAGATTTTCTTCTTAAAAAACAAACTAAACTATTATGAAGCCTACCTTATACCTAAATATTTGATAGATATTTACTTTATTTCAAATTCAATGTAAATATTAGGATATTGAATAACTTTCTAGTTTCTTTGAAATAAGCAAATATTCTACAAATATATACTATTTTGCTTATAAAAAAATTTAAGTTTATTTTTAATTGCATGAGTTACTTATAATTTTATATTAGAAATTATTCTTGCAATCACAATATGCACATTATACAATATTAAATTATAATAAAAAAAAGAAATATTTTTTAGTATTATTTAAATTGAAAATATTGAAAATTTGCTTTCATAAAACAACTGAAAATTTAACTTAAAAATAATGGTAATATTCCTCACTCTAATGTATTAGGGGCGGGTGTTTCAATTTAGATGCCTACCTTGTACCTGTGTGAAATAAGCTGAAAATAAATATTTTATATTTTATTGATTAAATCATTTAAAGAATCTAATGTTTCTACGAAACTACTTAATATAACACAATTCGTTTGTTTAAATGTAACACATTATAAGTAATGGCGAACTAATTTATTCTTTTTAATTGATATTTACATTTAAGAAAAACATTCAATATTTAAAATACAAAAAATTCTAGAAAATTCCACAGCGGACAGTGTAATTGATATGTTAATAATATTTTAAATTTTATTAAAAAAATATATTTCAGCTGATGTATAAAGGAAAATATATCTCCACAAAATAAACTTTATAATATACATAAAGTTTATTTTGTGGAGTAGTTTTAAAATTAGCATAGATAAGGGTAATATATTTCTGGCTGGCTGATGAATTCTTAAGCCTGAAATAATTGCGAACAATATAACTCCTTCATAATTTTAAAATATATTTATGCGTTGTTACCTGTTTCTGAAAGTCATACCATATTCAAGTTTTAAATATGTATTCTCATATATTAATATACTACTGGCCATTAAAATTGCTACACCAAGAAGGCGACATGCTACAGACGTGAAATTTATACGAAAGGAAGAAGGTGCTGTGATATGCAAATGATTAGCTTTTCAGCGCATTCAGACAAAACTGGCGCCCGTAGCGACACCTACATTGTGTTTAAATGAGGAAATTGTTCAGCCGCTTCCTCATACACAAATTGCATTTGAACGTTGTTGCCTGGTGAAAAGTTGTTATGATGCCTCGTGTAAGAAGGAGAAATGCGTACCAGCACGTTTCTGACTTTGATAAAGGTCGAATTGTAGCGTACCGGGATTGCGGTTTATCTTATCGCAGTATTGCTGCTCGCGTCGGTCGAGATCCAATGACTCTTAGCAGAATATGGAATCAATGGGTTCATGACGGTAATACGGAACGCCATGCGGGATCTCAACGGCCACCTATCACTAGCAGCCGAGAAGACAGGCATATTATCCGCATGGCCGTAATGGATCGTGCAACCACGTCACGAGCCGTGAGTCAAGAAACGGGGTCGTTTGGAAGACAACAAGTGTCTGCACCAACAGTTCGACGACGTTTGCAGCAGCATGGACTCTCAGCTCGGAGTCCATGGCTGCGGTTTCCCTTTAAACTGCGTCATAGACAAGAGCGCCTTCAATGGTGTGATCAACAACGAACCGGGTTCGCACGAATGGCGAGACGTCATCTTTTCAGATGAATCCAGATTCTGTGTACAGCATCATGATGGTCGCATCCGTGTTTGGCGGCATCGTGGTGAACGCAAACTGGCAGCGTGCATTTGTCATCGTCATACTGGCCCATCACCTGGCGTGATGGTATGGGGTGCCGCCATTGGATACACATCTCGGTCACCTCTTGTTCGCATAGACGGTGCTTTGAACAGTGCACGTTACATTTCTGGTGTGTTACGACCCGTGGCTCTACCCTTTATTCGAGCCCTGCGAAACCCTACGTTTCAGCCGGATAATGCCCGACCGCATGTTGCCGGTATTGTACGGACCTTCCTTGGTACGGAACATGTTCGGCTGTTGCTCTGGCCAGCACGTTCTCCAGATCTTTCACCAATAGAAAACGTCTGGTCAATGGTTGCCGAGCGACTGGCTCGTCACCAAACGCCAGTCACTACGGTTGATGAACTGTGGCGTCGTGTTGAAGCTGCATGGGCATCTGTAACTGTACATGCAATCCAATCTCTGTTTGACTCAATGTCCAGGCCTATAACTGCTGTTATTACTGCCAGAGGTGTTTGTTCTGGGTACTGATTTCTCAGGATCTATCCAGCCAAATTTTTTGAAAATTTAATCACTTGTTATTTCTAGTATAATATATTTGTCCCATAAATATCATTTTGTTACCTGCATTTCTTCCTGGTGTAGCAATTTTAATGGCCAGTAGTATATGTCTTCTTATGTATGAAAATATTTATTCTTATTTACGTAGACTGTTTTCAGTGATCCTCTGTTATCTCATTCTCAGATTATCAGTTTCTGTAATTATGTACTACCTAATTTTTAATGGCAAGAAACACTTTTGGAAAGAAATTTATTAATTAAAATTATGTAAAAGTACATGTTTGAAGGAAATAATTTCATAAACTAAAGCCAATGAAATTTGCTGAATTCATAATAAAAATACCAGGCTTATCTTACTTTTAAAAAATTGTGATATATTTAAAAAGAATGAGAAGCAATGAATAAATGTTCCATGATTATTGATTTTGTCAACTCATTTATTTTGTTAACCAAAATTAAAAGAATGAACATGCTTATCCTATTCAAAAGCACCACCTATTTTTATTGTGATATATAAATTCATTATGCTTCCTTAGCTCCCCTCTCTAATTCAAAGATCTTCCAATTCTCAAAAATCACTCTTCTATTTTCCATTTAAACTAACTGTAATTTCCTTTCTCCTACCCATCCCTTCCCTCTCATATGAAGAAATTACCAAATGCTGCCTCAATTTCTTAACTTATCCGTCTGTATCAATACATTGATGACATTTTTATATCTGGTTGCTGCTGTTACATTGCTTCTTCTATATCTGAAGCAGTTATTTTCCATTGAATTCATGGCAGCTACACTGATTACTTTGAAACTAGTACTTACTGTTGAGTACATTTTAACTGCATCTGTTTCAAGATAAATTATACTAACTTTTTTTTTACTTCTGTACCTGAAACAGGTGCTTCCAGTAGAGAACATTGTACCTGCTTCTGTTTCAGGATACCCAGACCTGCACTAACTTTGATATTGGAAGTGCTGTGTATTGTATGGAAAAAAGTACTGATTGCAGATTATTACATTAAAATACATATTTCAAAATGCTGGTTACAGGTATTTCTTCGTATCCCTATTTTTTAGTGTGATTTCATTCACTTTTCATTTGGATTTGGTCGAGGGAAGTTCTACCTACCTTTCAATGAAGCTATGAGTTCCTTTAGAATCCACAAAAACATAATTGATTATTTAAATTTATGTAAATTGGTTACTTTGTGTACCTTTCATCTTTAATAAAATTGTTTTTTTATTGTAATATATGATCTTATTTACTCTCCCAAGCCTTGTTATGAATACAATCTTTCAATTTTAAATTTAATTCGAAATACTTAGATTATCTCGATTTTCTTAGATTTTTCTTTTTAGTTTTTAAAGTTTTTTTTCAATTGGTTTTGCTTGTAAGGTAAGTTATTAGTTTTACTATACATAACTATCATGTAATCTAGGTATTATCGGTAATTAGAAAAATACTGAGAGATAAATTTTATCATTCATATTTTGTTGTAAATCTTAGTGATGAAAATTTTGAATATTTTGTAATGTTTTCTACTGTTACAAAAAATTTTTTATTTGTTTTCTTTTTATCGTAGCCTTTCACACGGACATTTGTAAACATAGCATATGGTTTAAATCACAGTAAAGAGGTTAGAGATCTTTTTCTTGATATTGTTGAAAAGGTAAATGGATATATTTTTTATTTTTTACTATATATCATTAAATGTTTAATTTTTTTTCTCTGAGATTCTAATAGAAAAGGTTTCATTTGTGTTCATGATATATATTTGCTTATAATATTTTGCTGCATATATTTTTCAATTTTAAATTCGACTTTTATTAATTTTCATTATTTACAATTTTTTAATATTATGTGAAGATTACTTGTTTAAAATATTTCTTGTAAATTAATATTGTCAATATTTGTTAATTTATCTTTCCTTTTTATATTATGTTATGACTAAATGAAGTTAAAATTTTTAACTAGAAAAACTGTTCTTTTTATTAATTCAGAAAAAATTAAAATATGAAAAACTAATAATAATGTTGTTTAATGTTTATGATAAAAAACAGCTTTTTTGTATTTTAATTTCTAAAAGCTATGTATTGAAAAAATATAGATATTAAGAGTATCTAGATGAAGCTGGGAATTACAAGTTTCATTGTCAAAAACGAAAATTAGTTAAATGCCATAATACTGGTTTATGACATTATTATTTGTCTCCATGAATGAATTGACTGATAAGAAATATAAAATATAGTATAAAAATTCAGAATTTTTTAGAGTATTTGGATCACTGTTTAAATATTTTAAAACTATGTTTTAGGATTTTTTAAAATTATATTAGAAAGTCAAATAATTCTGCACAATTTTCTGATTTTTATATAAAATAAAATTTTTAGTTCACAAATACTGGTTCAAAAAATAAATTATGTTTTTTTAAATGTTTGTGTTTAAAAAGCAAATTTATTATAATATCAAAATTCATTGGTATAGGGACAATGAAAGTTTTCTGATTCGCTAATATATTTGACTATTGCTAGTATAGTACCTTTAAAATATGGATTTATTTTAAATGCAATCAAATTCTTGTCTAAAGCATATCAAATTTACTTACTTTAATAATCATACCATATGTCCGATGCTGCAAATAAAAATTATTTAAACTTCAGGAAAAGTATTTACTACAGAACAGAAAAAAAGATTTCATAATTATATTCCATTCTTTACCAATAAATTTATCAGCATGCTTCTATGCAAAAGCAACAGCTTGATGAAAATAAGTAGAGTTTTAAGATTATAAAATCATCATATAATAGCTTTTTATGTCTTACATATTGCAACTCCAAAAAAATTTATTTTTGCCAAACAATTATTCTATTATTAATTGAAAAGAATCAGTTTATATCATCTAAATTAATTTCAGTGTATTTTTCATGTTGACTTCTAGTTTTTGATATTGGTACAGTATATCAATATTGTATATAGTGTTTAAAAATTGAATTTTAAACTGGCAAGACAATCATGAATTCAGTAAATAAGAATGTCATATGAATAAGTTAATTATTTCATTATTTGTGAAAGAGTTTAATATAAACTGCCATAAAAGTATGGAATAAATAAGAAGACTACATTCACCCTTTGTAAATCTGCTTTTTCCTTGTATTGAAAAGTGAAAAGACAATTGCACCACTTTATCTGAAGCCATCAGTTTCTTAAGAAATAATAAATTTTATGCACAGTATATTATTACTAATTCCCAGGTTCAAACATTTTAAAATTGTTCCATTGATATGTATCAAATCAAAAAGGATCATAAATTAATTTTTATTTTGAATTTTATTTCAATTTCTACTTTCTGTAACAGTTTTATCTATATAATTGACTGACAGTCCCTGAAAGATATGAATCTGAAATAAGACTTGTGTAATTTTTTCTTATTAATAAAAAAATTAGATTTAAAATCGGATTTAGGAATTTGGAATTGTAGTATTGAGAGAATTGCTGCATGCTTCCAGTTGTTCTGGATTTCTTCACTTTAAATACTTTATTGAATAGTTCAAATACTTTTATACTGGATGATATCTGAAAGTTTTTAAGCGTTCACTTTGATATGTTATTAGGTCAAAGAAATAATCTTGCTACTCTTTGTAAACTTTATGTCCAATTTATTTTTGAATTTCATGTTATTTTATTTACTTTACTTAAACTTCTCTTCTCAATGTTTTTAGTACATTTTTCATGTTTTATCTGAATTTATATTTGATGAAATATCTATTGGATTTTGATTGCCAAAATATGTAAGATTTGTGGCTATTATAATTAATGTTTATTTTTTTTAAATTTGTTATATAGGAAACAATACTTTTTCTTATTATGGCAGGTAGGCATTTGGGTGACTAACCCTTTGCTACAACAAGGTCAGAAATAGCTACTTATTTGTTGTTACCCAGTGGGTACTTATATACCAAATCATGAAGGCAATTAGCATTACTCATGCTACCGCTACAAACTCATTTGTCGGGTGAGACACATTCATGCATCAATACAGAAGAAAGGATAGAGAATCAAAGAGAAAGTAACATCCATGCACGAACCAGGATTCGAACTCGGGACCCACAGCTCAGAAGTCAGAAACACTAACCACTCAGTCATCAGTTGGCAGAAAACAACACTGAGGATGCCCTAAAAAATTCCTTTATCACTTGTCATAGTTTGTCTGCTTCATTTTAACATGTGGATGTTAAAATGAACTTAACAAAAGTAACTACCACTTTCTGTAGCTACTTTTGTTAGGCTTAGGAAAGATTTGGCTTTGCTATTTGTAAGATGACTTGAGAATTTAAATTTTTGAAATTCCTATTCCTTGATCTTGTCTCAAAATTAAATTATTTGCTTGACATTCAAGTTGAAACTATTGCATCTGACTTTGTTCTGGCAAAAATACTGTGATCTTTTTAACCTCAGTTAGCACATACAGATGACTTAATTATATTTATTTATATTATGGTTAAATTTTTCACACATCTATCATGTTGCCTTCTATCCACAAAATTTTACTTTATATTGCTTATTAATTTTTAAAAATTAGAATTGATTAAATCTTGTTAACTACCATTTGTGTCTGAATTTTTTAAGTTCAAATATATCAATGCACTTCATTTCTTCTGCTATTTCATTAAGTAGTGTGAAACAAGAAATATGAATTAAAAAAGCAGTTGTAATAAAATCAAAAATTAAGACGTATCTTGTTCAAAATCATGATAAATGATGTAATCCTGAAAGTCATGAATGCTGATAGGGAAATTGAGGTTCTTCGTTTTGTGCCGAGATGGCAGCCGAATAGTTTGCGCTCTTGCCTTTAATTCAACAGTTCATGGGTTTGAATCCCACCTTGAGCATGGATGTTTGTAGTAGTTCGGAATCCACTTGAAACCAAAGGTTCTGTTCTAATTGGCCCACGTGTGCAAAAAGTGACCGTTGAGCGACAACCAACCTCTCAACCAGCTCTTCTTTTTGCAGATGACTTGGTCATTTGGTCTTCAACCAGAAATATGCAGTCTATCCAAATATCTCTTAATAAAGCCCTGGGAGATCTGTGCCATTGGGCTGAGGAAAATCAGGTGATCGTAAATATTGATAAAACCTTTTACCAGGTTTTAAACTTAAGTACAAAATCCTCTGTTGATAGTCTATACTATGGACCACATCGTCTAATCAAAGCAGTTAAAGCTAAACATCTGGGTATAATCTGGGATACAAAATTGGGATGGAATGGTCAAGTTGATGAAGCTGGGGAGATTAGAAATTTTAGAGATAAGCTTTTAAAAAGACTTGCTCGGCTAAACTGAGTATTACGGTCACACCTCGTAAATCTCAGAAGGTCGCCACGGTCTGAGCGAAAAGTCGCCAAATCGGTAAAATTTGGCGATTATTTTTCATCGCCAAGTTTTTTCGCCATAAAATCACCAAAAGCGATTAGTCGCCAAATGTGTCACTATGCATATCGTCCGAATACCCCGGAAACGCTAGCCATTTTTATTTTGGATTTTTTTATCGGCTGTAAAGAGCGGTAATTTAAATCTTGTTTTTTCATATTTATATTTTATTTCACTTCGGATGTAGCGTGTAATATAGATATTATCTTTTATATACACATTTTTTTATTTCGGGTCGGATATAGTGCCGGAATTTCAATCCTATCTATTTGTTTTATTTCGCTGTGTGGATATTGTGCCGAAATTACAATAATGTCTTTTATATTCCTTTTGTATTTCGCTGAGAATATAGCGAAGGAATTTCTATCCTGTCTTTTATATTCGTTTTGTTTTTTGATGTGGATATAGCGCCGGATTTTCAATCCCGTATTTTATATTCAATTTTGATTTTGCTGTGCGTGTAGAGAGCCTGGTGAAAAATGTAGGTAAGAATTTTATTTTATTTTCTGCAGGCATGCTGAATTCCTAGAAGTGTATGTATTTAAATTTCCAATAATAAACGAAACTATAAAATCTATGCTCTAAAATTATTCTAGATTTGTTTACTTTTATGTAGTAATGATTTGTAACATTCTGTGTTTAATAGCTGAAATTCTGTTTTTTAATTTGTTTTTAACTAAATATTATTAAATGTAATTTTTACTACTCTATTTACTTAATTTTAATCCTGAAATATTTTTAAATAGAATTTTTATAATCAATTCTTATTACGATCACTGTTTTCTTACATGCGGTTAGGCTTAGCGATTCGAAATATGGGGAGAAAACCGGCATTTAGTTTTAGGGGAGGGAAGGGGGAATTTCTAGTAGGGTGAAACTCCCGCCGTTTTCCTGCGCCAATTACAGGTCGCTTGGCACTCTTTTTGGGTTGCCAATCAATTTCCAAAACACCCGTCTCAAGCCCTTGGCGAAAAATAATTTCGCCAAGTTCGCCAAGGTGTGACCGTAATACTCAGTTTTACCGATTTGCTCTAACAAAATGGGGTGCTTCACGGGATTTACTTTGTACCACCTATAAGTCCTACATTAGGCCTGCAGTTGAATATGGAACCAAACTCCTGGTTACTGCATCTGATACTATCCAAAAAAAAAAAAAAAAAAAAAAAAAAAAAAAAACTGGAATCTGTACAAATTAATATCCTTAGATTTATCTCCAGTGGGGCCTTTTCTACCCATATTGAAGTAATGCAGATTCAAACTGGGCTGGAACCTTTGGCAGATAGATGACAAAGAGCTGCCCTAGAACTTTCTAAAAGGCTTTTTAGGGATGAGGATTTTAGGAAAAACTGCACATCTACTCACCTTAGATTGAAATCTCAGAATGTTTCTGAGTCTAACCATTGAATTGTCACAGTTTTAAGATTCCGAATGCTGATTGAGAACCTCTATTTAGACCTAGCTTCCGAAATCTTTATGGAGCTGAATGGCTGTCTTGACCTGGTAATTCCTGTTGGTAAAATGTTTCAACTGATTATGAACTAAAGGTGACTGCCCTGGCTACTATTGATGAGCATTATCACTCTCCACCTTGGTTTAATGTATACACAAATCGCTGTGGATGTCATTAGAAACTTTGGTACTAGAGTTTACTCAAAAAGCTTCAAGCTTAGCCAAGCTATTGGCGAATATTATAACAGCTACAATGGTGGAGTTACAGCTACTTCTTTGGCTCTTGAGAAAATAAGTAAAACTAATGAGAGCAACATTATATTTTTTATTGACTATCAGGCTGCCATCAAATCTCTCACGTCATTTATACTTAGCAGTATCAAATCTGATTTCCTCTGTCAGGTGGCTATTTGTTTCCTTCTAGAGGAGGGATGTCAAATTGAGCTGCAGTGGATACCCAGCCACTGTGGTGTCACTGGTGATGACTTGGCTGACAAATTGGCCAAGGCTGGCTCAGAGTTACAACAACATTTTACAGCTCTGAAGTACCATACTATTAAAAAGCTTGTCAAGACAAATATAGCTTCTTTCATAGAAATATATGTAACAATTCCACTAGAGGTTAGACTTGGACACCTTTACTGAGAAAGCTTGTTCCGTACAACCTCCGTAGGGCTTTGGCGTTGCAAATTTTCGTCTTGGGACAGGACATGACTCTTCAGGCAGTGGCATAGTGAGCATAAGTGGCGCCTGGGTATGATACCTTTTTTGGCGTCCCCTTGAAAAATAAATAACACTTCAATATAAAAATGTATAAATATGGGCATAAAATGTATTAAGTAATAAAAGAAATATAATATGATGATATATGATACATTATATTAAATAGAGTGTAATTGTAATAAGAATACACACGCAATATAAATAATAACAGATTGTTGTACCTACTATAAAATAATTGAAAATATATTTAATTTAAAGTATCAAGCTCAGCTTTAAATTTAAACAAAATTCAATTCTAATTTAAAAAAATACTTTTATTGAATTCGGAAAAGTGTCATTAGAATAACCATATTTATGTAATTTAGAATTAATTATAAAAAGACATAATTGATTTTAAATACTAATACAATTATTTTTAAAATAAAACATAAAAAATATTTTTTAACGGGAAATAATTCATTACGTATCATAGATATATAAGCAGATGTAATTATTCGCAATCTTAATATACCACACTATTTATATTTTTCTTGCCTTTGCTGAAGCAAATTGGCCAATTACTTAATCAAAGTTGATCATTTCAAATTCTTTTTTTTATGCTTAAAATTGTTAAATCACTTAAACAGTTTTGACTCATGGTGGATCATAAATTAGTCAAAATTAATTTTATTTTGCCAAATGAACGTTCGCAGTTTGCAGTTGATGCAGAAATAGTAAAAATTATTTGAATGGCAACCTCTTCTTCTCTCTTTCTTTACCATTTGAGATAAGGCATGTTGGAAGTTCTAGTAGAGTTTTTGGTTTAATTTCTTTTCTACTGCTGAGTAACATCTTTCAGTCCCACATTTCTCTATAGACTTCTGTTCTATGGAAATCTGTATGACAAAATTCACCCAAACTTTTACATTTGTTAAGCATGATGACATAGTGCTCCCAAGATACAGGTCCAATATTCGATTCTCAGGCTAGGTCAACTCAATCTTTCATCCTTTCAGTCGATCGATTAACTGAGTAGCAATCATGCTTGGGAACTAAACACCGAGGATTTAGCTTTAGGCTGACCACCTAACTGGGACATATGTTTCGCGCTGTAGGCCTTGTGATCCTGATATTACAATTTTGAAGTTGGGATATTTATTTAGTTATCAATTAATTTTTAACTTATAAGAAAATTCATTTTAATGATTTAACATTTCCGTAACAATGTCTTACAAAATTTTTAATGTTTTTTTTCCTAGTTTGTTAACCAATTGAAGCAATTAAACATTTTTACTCCCTATTAATTGTTCATTAGCTTATTTATGAAAGATTCTATAAATTGTTGATCATTTGGTGTTGAATGTATGCTATAACTTATCTTAACATATTTTCAAAACATTCTATAATATTACTGACCACCTAACCGGGACATATGCTTCGCACCCCAGGGACCTGGGTTAGGAAAACAGATATGAGCATTGTAAGGCCTTGATCAGGATATGAAGTTTTGAAGTTTGTATATTTATTGATTAATCAATTAATATTTAACTTTTAAGAAAATTGATTTTAATGATCTAACATGTACTTAACCATGTCTTAAAAATTTTAAATGTATTTTTTCTAGCTTGTTAACCAATTGAAGCAATGAAGCATTTTTACTCCCTATTTATTGTGCATTATCTTATTTATGAAAGATTCTGCAAATTGTTGAATTTATTAGGTGTTGAACGTATGCTATAACTTATCTTTACTTCTATAATATTACTAACTTTCCAAACTTTAGCTATTTAATGCAAAATAATAATGGGTTAAGTCTTTACACTCCTAATTTAGGATCAACTCACCTGATTTTTCACAATGATATCTTTTTAAACATTTCATTTACCTCAGGTTAAATAGAAAATTTTATTACATTTTTTTATTTCAAAAAAATTCCTGTGAAAAACAATTTTAACTTTATGGGGAAATTTCTCATTTAAAATAGCTTTTTAAATTATATCATTGAGGCCATTAAGGTAAACCAAAATTATTTTTATTGTAAAAAATTTAAATCACAAAACGTAATGTTGATAATATTTCATTTTTATACAATAAAACCAATTTTTCTGATTTCAAGATTAGAAGACCTTTGTTAATAAGTATTCATATAATTTCAGTTTAGATAACTAAAATATATGCCATAGCACTATCAATGCAAATATCTGATGAGCAACGGAACGTTAATACAGACAACAAAAATATTTTGTATATTTCTTAAATTAAAAATCAAAACACATGTAAATTAAAGTAAAACTATGTATATCTAACATAATCAGAAATTTTCAGTCAAACAATATATATTATATTATTAAAAAAAAAAATTTTCTTCAAATTGATGCACTGTATATTGTTCTTTCAAGTTTTTCATTGATTCAAAATATTATCTAGAATTAAAAGTGCTGAGACAAAAAATATATTTTAATTGTTATATCGCATAATTTTGTGTACAGAAATTTTCTTAATTAGTTATCATAGTAGTGAAAATTGTCTTTGTATTTTAAAGGTATTTTTAAAACTGTTTTTTTAAGATATTAAAATATATTTTATTTTTAAAATAAGAACTAATTTTTATTAAAATTAAAATTTATTTCTATTACATAAAAATCATTTTGAAAGTGCTGTTCATGCAATGGCAGGAAGTTTTTTCTTTCAATAAATTTAAATCATATAAAGACAATCTTATTTTTAAAATTTTACAATGTAGAATGAGAAATATGTACAATTTCTTTATAAATTTCTTGAACGAATTTTTCTAGTTAAAAGATTTGTTTTTTATATAAATTGAACTAATTAAGAAATATATTCTGTATCTTTAAGGAGTTCTGTAGAGACAGCTGAAACCTGCAATAGGTTGTTAGGCTATTAAATAAGAAGATTCTGTATGTTTAAACATACAGAAAAGAAAAAAAAAAAAACATTTAGAGAGGAAAAAAACATTAATAGATTTTTAATTTTCACCATTTGAAAAAAGAATTTTTCAATATAAGGTGCTAATGTAAAGCCAACAAAATTATGAGTCAAATAAAAATTATTTCCCCAAACAAAAACATTTAAAGATTATATAAATTATTTTTAAATGAATAGTTTTAACAAGTAAGTAATTTAATATTTAATTTTCAAAACTCTGCAAAATTATGTTAGTACCAGTTTTATACCAGCAAAAATATGAAATAAGTATTTATATTGAAAGAATACATAGTAGACAGAAAATATAACTTATGGCAATAATATTTTAACTGTCCAAAACTTCTAATTTTCAAAACTTTAAATTTTTTTTCCGATGAAGCGATATTTTAGACGAAACGAAATACTAACCGTGTGAGCAATAAAACTGAAGGGAAGTTTATGTGTTTTCTTAGAATTTGGAGGTAATTAGCTCTCGATCCCTTCCATTTCTATTCCAGGAAGGCAATTCCCTAGGGGGCATACTGTAGTGCTATTTTATGAAAAATTTCCTCCCTTTCTTTGAAGATCAGTCTGGTGCCGGACACAATATTTTTGACAAAGGTAACCGCTAATATGAAACACGGTGCAGCAGGAATTTTCTCATGAGTGTAATGTGACACTAGACTGAATGGCTTAAGCAGTAAAAGCCTGAGATAAATAAAATTAAAAAGGGTTTCATTATTTTGGGACACAATGAATAGTACTATTTCACTAAGTATCAATGACTACTAACATGGATCTTTCGATATCGCTTCTTGATAACTTAAATAAAATTTGTCTTTTCTGTTATTATAAGTACATTTAAATTTTTACACAAGTTTTCATTAATAATATTTTAGTAATACATTTTTTTCTTTTTTTGCGCATAATTATTTAGTACGTTATTATAATCAAAATGAGATTAAATTTTCACATTTTTATCATAAAAAAAAAGCCAAAATATTAGTGAAGTGCTGCTTGTTAAATAAAATGATTTAATCTGTTATGAGAAATTAAAAATAGCACCTCAAATTATATTTCAAAACAATGAAATTTCGACAAAAAACTTAACGAAAGTTTTGAATTTTTGAATAATTATAACATCCGTCCAAAAAAATAATATTCATTGAACGTTTTTTTTATTATTTTTTATTTATTTTTTATTTTATTTTATTTTTTTTATTTTTTATTTTGAGTAAAACAAACTTATTTGTTTTGTTAATATTATTGTTATGACTTTTTTAGTATATAACTTTGATAACCTGTATAACAATTTAGTCATAAAAGGCACTACGAATCTTAGCGTATTCACAAAATTAAATAGGTGTCTTTCATGAGCTTACTCTTCTGCAATCTCCCTTTATGTTAATAGATCCAAAAATTACCATATAACATTAACGCAAATAATTTTGTAAATATTTTTATACTAAAATGAAAACCTTTCATATGCATTAAAATTGAACTGAGAGATCTAATATTCAAAAAATTTTATATGAAAAAAAATCAAGATATTTTTGTTATTTACACATTTGCAAGATTTTTAGTACAAAACAATAGTATCACAAACTTTGAGCAAAGTATGAAACTTAAAAAAAGGAAAGATTAAAAAATGAAAATCGATAATCTAGTTAAGAAATGAAATAACTAGTAATAACTAGTTAAGAAATGAAAATCGAAGCATGGTTAAAAGAACAAAATTATTATTGATAAAGAAATATAAGAGTAAGAGTTTCATTTATGGCAAGCTCCTGCAGCTCTTCCTCATTTTTCATCAACAACCTCTTCTCTTTCCAAATCTGATTCCTCCCTGGAGCTTTTTTTTAATTTTTCCCTGGACATGACACAATAATTATAAATTGTAAAGTTTAATTCTCCAAATAAAATTGATATTGTAATAAAACTAAGATTGAAATTTTCTGAAAAATTTTACTTAGCTTTGAAATGATTCAGCGCCCCTCTGTAAGCTGCGCCCAGGGCATGATAGCCCCCCTTGCCCCTGTCACTATGACACTGTCTTCAGGCACACCTCCACTGTTTCGATTTAACTGACTCTCTGATTAACCTTTTGTGTGGACTTGAAGAAATAACTGGTGACCACCTCTACTCTTGGCTTCGACGTAATGACATCACAGTTAGAAATTTTACAAAAGATGACTTTTCGCTTTATTCTAGAGTGTATTGGGCTGTGCAACATGGACTAATGGTTGAAATTCCAAGGTCGGGCATAGGATAAAATAATAATATAATTTTTTTTTTAATATTTGGTTGGAGATAGTTAAATAATTCCAACAATGAAAAATCTAATTTTGTGCCTGATATAAGTAGCGACTTTCTCCCATGATTTTCTAAAATCATCTCGTTTTTCTGATATTGTGACATCTATTTTATTTCAAAAAAAATTTATATAATATACCTATCTATATTACACATAAGAATATATTCTTTTAATAGGAAATCTAGAGAATGCCTGATCTTACAGAATATTTTGTGAATATTTCACACTTAAGTTATAAATATAAACTTTTGCTCTAAAATTATGTAAAATAAAAATTTTACTTTCTCTATAGAAAGAATAATCAAAATAAATTTCAGAAATATTGATAGCATTTTTAATAATCAAGTATGCAAAAATGTATAGCAATCAAATTCGCCAGCCAGCTCTGCCACTGTTATATGTTAATCACTAATTTCTTATTCACACTCCTTTAAATTCCTTTCCCATTGTTTCCTTTATATTTTAAATTTAATTTATACCAGTTCATCTCGCTAAGTACATTTCTATTTGTGAGGCTTATTCACTAGAGGGACCTACATTTTAAGTATGTTTTAAATACTAACAAGGTAGGAGTTAAACTCTCTGTGTTAATCTTAAAGTTAGTATTACCAAGGTGCTAGCTAAATGGTCAGAGCTCTGATCTTCAGTTCAGTAATCTCTGAGTTCATCTTGCATTTGAGAAAGATATTTGTAGTAATTCATTATTTTCTTTATTACATATGTCGCAATATATTTATCTTTTTATATAGAAACTGACTGAAATATCTAAGCCCAGATCTGTCAGTTACAAACTCAGTTATCTGCTTGCAAAATTTCCATAACATGTGCATTCATAGTTAGCATTTTTATATTTTTGAAAGTATTTGAAATGTTTTGAATAATTTAATCATGAATTCTCCAATGTAAATATATTTATTAGTCTCTAATATTCATTTTATGCTACATTAGTTTGAGATGGAAAATATTTGCCATTGATTAGAAAAGTGAACACAACATAACTGTAGCATTTTTATTTACACTTATCGTTTAACTTTAAATTGGAGATTTATGAAATCTTAAAATTCTTTCTCGTTCAGATCAGTTAAGTAGCACTATTGTAAAATATATTTCTTCATTGTTCAAAAATCGCTTTTTCTTTTTAAACACCACATTACTCAAGTACCAGCTATATTCTATATTTGTTCTTATTGCAAGTATAAAATATCACATTCTTTAGATCTGTCAACAATGTTTCAATTTGAGAATCAAGTCACTTCTGCTAAAAGCAATTTTTACCAAACTTCAAATCTAAAATAACCTAGATTCATTTATTATAGTTCTCCCACTTTGTTTATAAAGTCAGATATTCCTCTTTCTTATGGAGCTAATGTGTCATCAAGAGTACCTAAAGTAGTCAATCAAATAAGCACAAAGGCATCACATTCTTGTACAGTATTATACACTGTTTCCTTGCTCTTGTAGAGCCTTTTCTATATTCAACAACTTTTCTGTTATAAGAAGTTCCCATTTGTGAATAGCTCTTTTTATGGTTTTTAAACTGATTTTATGGAAAAAAAGCTCTGTACTAATTGGTTTAGAAGACAATCTCTGTTTTGCAAGCTTGTCTGCTTTTAGCATGTCACTGTCCAAAAAATTCAAGTCTGGCTTTCTTTATCCTCTGTTTTTCCCATTTAAGAGTAGCTTCTTTAACAGTTTTTAAATTGATGCCACAGTAAGATTCTGTACCAGTTACATTAGAAATACTATCCCTGTTTTGTAAGCTCATCAGCTTTTTCATTACCTTCTACATCTATGTGCCCTAGTATCTTAATGAGAGTTAACTTATTCTTAGTTGCCAGCTCATTTAGGAGGTTCTTATATTCAAAACAGATTTAGAATTCATTTGAAGTGAGTTAATAGACAACAACCTGCTTGATTGTCACTAAAAATAAAAATCCCCTAACTTTGATATCCATTTCTTAAATTACCCAGAGACAGTTATAGCAAGTATTTCAGCCTGAAATACAATGGCAAACATGCCAAGTCCTTTTGAGAGCTATAGATGATATACCATGTACCTCAAAGCCTGAGAGTTTGTCTTTCTTTGATACAGCTGTGATCCAGATAAGTTCACCGATATTATAATTAGATGTGTTATTCTTCCATATCTCCCTATCAAGGAAAAGAGACTCAGTCTAGTTTGTCCATGATATCCAAGTCCTTTCCATGATATCCAAAGGCATCATTACAATAGGTTTGAAATTTTTTAGTAATACTGATATGTGTGACATTTAGCAATGGGCATTACCATTGCTTTTTCAGCATCATTCTATGGGCAGTCATTCTAGCAATGCTACAAATGAAGATATCTAGGAAAGGTCAGATTTAAGATAGTCTCCAGTGCTCTGGTAAGAGCAGAATGCATAGCACCTGTGATAAATAATGCCTGTCTTTGTAAACTTCCCAGCCGTTCCCTCACATTTGACTGCTCGACTGTTCTACACCAGATCATAGAAGCATAAATTATGATAGGTCTGGTAATTGCTGTGTATATCAAAAACATCATTTTTGCCTATAAACCACAGTTTTTTTTTTCAAGCATATGCTTGCACATCATGATGCACTTTTCTGCTTGATTAATTTTGTAATTGACATGTTTATTCCAAGTGAGCTATTGGTCAAGAAGTAGTTCCAAATACTTCACTTCAGAATCCATATTCAATTAAACATTCAAAAGTTTTAAGACAAATCCATCCTATTTTTGTTTGAGAGTAAAAGGTACAAGGCTGTTTTTCTAAGGACTAATTTTCAGATCCCTCTCTTAGCACCAGCTACTTGCATAACTAAATGCATTTTTCATCAATTGGCAGGTTATGTTAAAGTCTGCCAAGGATAAGTATGACAATGTCATGTGAATAAACTGGAGTATAGTAACCTATATTATTCAAGTGAGTAACATGGCTGTTTACTACTAGTTTCCAAAGTAATGGCGATGAAATACCCTGAGGACCGCGTCTGGTATCACACAATTCTCCAGAGATGTTCACTTGAATAATTATTCAAAAGTAGGATCTCATGCAATTTATGCAAACTTTGATTTAGCGGTGTGTCCATATAGTTTATTTTTTATAGAATTTTAATTCATTCAGTTCTAAAATTGTTTGCTGCTATTTAATCTCCACTGTTTATTTACTAAACTTCAGCAACAGTAAAACAATCTTTATTTTACAATTTAAATTGTAAAAATAAAATTATGTTTTACAGTTGCTGACCAATTTGTTTTTGACACCTTGATATTGATTATACTTAAAGTCATTAATATTTTTCAGTGGCTTTAACTATGAGCAGTTGTGTGATTAAAAATTCGCATCTGTAATAAGTAATAGAAATAAGTTCTTACCTTCAAATACAAAAATTCCATCTGTGTAATATTTAGTTTTTGTGATTTTATTCAGTCTTCAATTTTTAAAGTATTTTACATGTGTTTTAATTTAACTGTGCATAAATAGCCTTCTGTGCTAAATATGGTTCATCAATATATAGAAAATTATCTAATAAAAAATTCTCCATTTTTATGAATAACAAATCCACCAAATTTATATTTTGTACGCATCCTTGGACTGAGAAATTGACCAACATTTCAATGTTAAATTTCCTTACTGCTTTGTACCACATTAAAATTAATTTTATGTAATTTTCTGTACCATTTCAAAATTTTTATTAAGTGTAACTAATGAAGCATTTTTTAACTACAGATTATTATAATTGTGTGAAATTAAAAACACTTAAGTAAATATTTTAATTTCTTTTTAAATAATTAAAATTTATATATAGTTAGTATAAATTACAAAAAGTATTTATTTAATTTTTTATATTTTATGTGTTGTCAAATTTTGCATTTAAATTTCAAACATTTGTGTGAATTAAAATTTATTAAATATATTACTTAAAATATTTCAATTTTTCAGTTATCCAAAAATAAGCCATGAAGTTCAACACCTAAAAGTTAAAATCTAGATGATGCTAATATGCTTAATCAAAAATCGCCAATTCTTTTTCCTTTTCATTAAAGTTTGACATTAAAAGTGATTAATAAAAGAGACTGAATCACTATTAAAAGATTCTTATACATCATTTGATTAAAATTATTCACAAAACAGCTTATATGATTTCATCATAAAAAAAACATCTTTTTGTGTAATATAGTTTTATGGAATAATAAATAATTTATAGTTGCGTAATCATCATTTACAAATGTAAGTATATTTAGTATTAACTGATTACCAGCTCACTTTTCTGTTAAAATAAAAAAGATCAACTAAATTATGAGAATTTTGTAGTTATTTCTAGTTATGGTTTATTTTTGAGCCATATAAGATGATATGAAATCATAAAAGTAAAATAACTAAATTTTTTAAAAGAAAATTCAAGCACACTTTCAAATTAAGATGTGGAAAATACTTGTTCTTTAAAAGGAATGAAAAAATGTCTTTTCTATTATTTTTTATTTATTTTTTTTCTAGATTATTGAACCTCTTCGACAAGGACGTTGGTCTGAAAAAGATCTCAAGAAATTTCTTGATGCCTATACTGAAGCTGGTGCACACACTTATTTGTGCAAAAGGTGATTTAAACGCTCATTTAACCCCTATTAATTTATAATATCTAATAGTAAGTTTACTCTAAAAAAATTTAGTAGTTCTCATTATTAGATATAGTTTGCTCACCAAAATATTATGTTTAAAATTCTTTTAATATACTTGTTAAAAATATCAACACTAATATATCCATTAATTTGAAAATTAAATATAATTTCAGTGAATTAATTATTTGCTTTATGTAATATATATAATCTATATAGTCTCAAATTATTTCCAAAAATAATTTATTGTTTCGGCTAAGCTGGTATGTGAACAATTAGCGCATTTGCTTTCAGTTCAGTAGTTTGTGAGTTCAAGATTGGGTTCGCACATTGGGTTTGGATGTCTGTAATGATTTATAATTTATTTTAAACTATATTAGACCATTACTCTTTGTCTAGCTAGCTTTTGTATACAAACAAATGACTGTTGAGCAACAAACTAAACAAAATTTATTGTTTGGAAATAATGTAATTGAGCTGTTCATACTATTTCTAAATTGTTATATTTTTTAGTTTACAAAATCATATATTAATAACATTACTGTCGGTATATGGTTTATTCATATTACAAAATTTTGTACTTCTGGAAAAACTTCAAATATGATTATTAAAACCTTTTGGTAAATAATTATGGGTCAAATATTTTTTACCAAAATAATTTAGAAAACTCGTTTTAAGTATATCTAATGGGCATTTTTTATGTGGGTTATTTTTTTATGTGTATTAAAAAAAGAAAATAAGTGCTCAGTTATATTTAGAAAAATAGTTTTTTTCAATAAACTAGTCATAACATTTATACTTTTGAGCAAAAGTAGTTGGAAACATAGTAAATTTAATTTAATATATATTAAAATTAAAAATTTACAAAGAGCTTGATGTTTACAATTGTAAGTACAAGTATACTGTGAAATTATCATGGCTGATACAAATTTTGACTTTTTATGACTTAAGCAATCAAGAATGATTTATTTATTTATTTTATTTTTATTTTTTTACAAAACATGTTTTTATTTTACAAATGTAGGGTTGTTTTGGGATCGATAATTTGGCTGTGTCTAAAGATACTAAATACATAACCTTGGCAAAGTGTTTCTGAACAAAGTTTACCGATTTCTGGGAAACACAATTTTATCTCAAATGTTATAATTTTTTCTCAAGATTTAATGAGACGTCATATTACATGTGCATATATTGCTTCTTGGACGAGATAAAATTTTTTTACACTGTGGTTGTTGTAGGTATGGGAAACACTTTTAAGAAAATTAAAGTGATATTTGACAAAACGTAGACAATTACTGGCAATTTATATTGATTTTCTGCTTGCAAATTTCTTTGTCACTCCAAAGAGGCAGTTTTTATCCAACCATAGTGTTGTGTTGTTAATTACCGTTCTCATATTGTGTTTACAAATAATTTTTTGAATTTAAAAAATGTGTTATTTTTTTACATTGCTTTGTATATTGAATACTTTTTATTCTAAGATTCAAACCTGAAAATAGATGCAGAAACTAACTTTGTTTTTGTAATTAAAAATTGCTTTTAATTTAATCATAAAATTACCACACCCTTTACATATATGTAAATTTATTTTGCATATATTATTCCAAACATTTAAGCATTACTAACCACTTGGTTAAGTACCCATGGGGTATTCATAACTTACACAAGCTAATTAAAATAAGTAGTACCACAGTTAAAAAACTTACTGGCTGGAAAAGTAATTTATGTAAAAAACATAGACTTAAAAAAGAAAATACTACCACTTTGTGATTTTACAGTCTCTAGATTCCAGTAGAATATCAAACTTAAATAATGAATTGATCTAGCAGCTTGAGCTTCATGCTTTCATCTTGGCCTTTTTCTGTACTGTTTCTGCCATCTCCAACCTCCATCAGTCTTCAAACTCATTCTCTCATCTCTCTCTGGAACCAGTTTTCCACACAAATACTGCACTAGGGCAGTCTACTTTGTGGAATGAGGGATTGGGGAATAGTAAAGGGATGCACTCTTAAGGGTTAATGAAATATAAAAAGGGTCTTCCAGCAAGGAAAATAAAGGGTAATTTAATTAATTTACAAAAAAATATCTCGCCAGCGTTTACAATTGGTAATATGGAAGGTTGAAGTAAATTGCTCTGTGAGGCTCTTTAATTTAAAAAATCTTCACTTAGTACATTCTTTAAAGCAGTGACACGAAAAATTTATAAACCAATTTCTTATGACAACCAGAATGATGTGTTGCCTTTAATTTCATACAAAATCTTATAAAGTCATATGAAATCAAACAAATTATTATGCTTACACTTGTGTTAAAAAGATTATCATTTGTAACAGGTAATACCTTCATTTCCTGGACCAAATAAAATGGCAAAAAGTTAAATAGTCTTTCAAATAAACTTTTTCAATTTTATATTAAAATCTAGTCTCAAGAATATTTCTCTGCACATCAAAGCTGTATAATCAAGAAAATCCTTTTGTTTTACAAATATGGAGACGTTTTCATTTTAGAATCAAATTGGTTGTTAAAAAAAATTTATTTGCAAAGAGCATTGTCAAATTGTCTCAGAACAATGTTTTCTGCAAATTGTAAGTTGAATTCAAATGATTGTAATATTTTCAAAACCTCTTACCATCTGCCTAACTATAATTTCTAATGTTTATTGCTTTTACCAAAATTAGGCTTAAATTTAAGGAAAGGATTCTGCATTCATCTGGTCTAAATATGATCTGTAATTTATGGAGTTTCCTAAAGAAGAAAAAAGTTTTAATCAAAAATAAATAATCTAATTAGTTATAAAAGGTGCCTAAGAACTGATTCTCCCAAGCTTTTGCAAGATTATACCAGATCTGCATAGGATATTGCTGTTTTTTATAATTTATTTACTTTAAAAAAAGCACCAATAAATTAGGAGATATCAAAATAAATTTTGTTTTATATTTGTGCAAGCAGTGTTGTAACTTTTGAATTGAAGAAATTCTTTGTGTTACTTTTTGTCTCAAAATAATTTATGATAATAATTTTGTGCTTTGACATTTCTTATCTGGTTTATTTCATTGAGATTTAAATTGGTATGATGATATTTCATAAAAAGGGGCAAAAAATACATCAACTTGAATACATTATTAAGAAATTTGTATCAGTGATAACACATAATATTTCATTGTTGCTTCTGTAGAAAAATCTTAAACAAATATTACAGTATTCTTAGAAAATAAAACGTTCACTTTGTTCTTTCAGCGACAAATTCATTTTGCTGCTGTTTATAGTAAATTTCCGCCTTAGGAATGATTATCTGTAAAAACAATTTCACAGTTTTAATTTGACAGATTCTCCAATTTTCCCTTCATCTGGATTTGACAATATAACTGGTGACCTTACCTTCATTTAACCTTGACTTTTTCACTTTGCAGCTAAGAATTCTGCAGAAGATAACATTTTGTTTTCTTCAAGACTGCATTGAGCTACCCAACAAAGACTGATGGTTTAAAAGTCAAGGTCTAGCATAGGATAAAAAAATAAACCTTTTGCCATTCTTTTGACATAATTTTTTCTTATGTCTGTAAGAAATGTATATTCATTGTAAACATACTAAGGGAAATATGAATGCATTTTTTTTATTATTGGTGCAAAATTATAATATTTTTATCTCTTACAGTGACACTCATATACTAGAAGTTTGGAGAAGATATATGTCAACCATGTCACATTTCATTTTAAAGATGTACCATTTGTAGTGTTGTATTAGTAAATGTTTTCTAGGTAAACTTATTTTGCTTCATTCTTATATTAAAATATTGAATTATTTTATGTGGATTGTCATTTTTTATTAGTATTTTCAAATTGAAATTTGATGATTTATTAAGAAAACTACATGATATTAATTTGTTTATGGTTAAACTTTAGTTTGAACTTAAGTATCCTTCAATGAAATCCCTCTTACTAAATTAACTTAATTTTATCAACTATCTCATTAACGTTAATAATCTGAGAGCTGCTTCAAATTAGGTTATGAAATAATAAACTATAAGCATACTCATAAATTTTCAGATATTTTTTTAATTGTAATCAAAAATGATGAGTTATAAAGATAGAAAATTATACATTGTACCTCTAAAGTGTGAAAATTAGGTAGTCTAAAGGTTACCTCGTTAATGTACAAATACTCAAAGAATTAATTAATATAACCAACTTTTGAACTTTAAGGAAGCAAAAAACATAAAAGCACATTCTGTCTCGATAAAATGCTAAAAATTCGATTTTATATTTTCTTGAGAAAATCAATTTATCTACTGAATAGCTACATATTGTGCGCACATTAATGGTTTGAAGTTCTGGTGGTAACATACTCAAGTAATCACAATACATATATGTCAATAATTTATAATTCTCACATTCTGTGATAAGTTAGTCACAAAAGTTAAATAAAAAATTAAACTACGATAAATAAAATTTTAAATTTTACTATTTAAAATATTTATCCCTGCACAGAATCATTTTTTAATATTTTACTCTAATAACTTTATTTCAAAATCTGGAACACATAGAAATAGTGTTTAGTTTCCATGCTGAAGCCTAGTTTCAGTGTCAATATAATCAAAAAAAGGACAAGTTTCATTCTTATAAAATACATTTTTAAAATTAAATATATCCTCTAACTTTTCATTTCGATTTCTGTAAACTTGTATGATTTAAAATATGAAGGTCCAAGACATTTTTAACATTTATAACATCAAATTGACATTTGCTAGTATTTTAAATCTCAACTTTGACGTATTCAATCTGCGAAATGAAAGAACGACATTTCAAATTTTGGAATGATATTCATTTCATCAATTGCACCCATAAATTAAGATTCTTTCATTCATGGTAAAAGGTAACTTTTTAATTTTTTGTATCCAAGATTTCGTAAAATTATACAAATTTTAAAAATTAATGAATTTAGTATTCTTATTTTTATAAAAATATATACACAATTCATATAAAATACTATAAGTTTATAACATGATGCTTTGAACTAAAAATTTAGAATGTTTATTTTTTGTGGCACTTATGTTACTATTGCATATAATCATAAATATATAGATTAACATTCTATAATGAAAATTTGTAGAGGCTCTGTGGAGTAAACTTTTAGATAAAAAATTATAAAGTCTGATTTTTTTGTCAAATGAAAGTAGAATTGAACATCAATACATTTCTATCATATTAGTTATGTAGTTAAAGATATGAAATGTAGGGAATTTATGATTGGTTAATATATTTTAATGGTAATATAACAATGAATATTTAAAATTATCAGTTTAGTCAAAATGAAATTTCTGTTGAATAAGCTGAAACTGAAATTAAAATCGGTGTTAGGAAAATTGCTGAGTTATAGCAAATATTAAAAATTTAATAACTTTGACTGCACTTTACTACTTGAAAAATGTTTTTTCTTAGCACTTTATCCTCTTATTTTTCAAACTTCTTAATTTTCAGATTATTTTTAGCCTCTTATTTTCAAACAAGGCCACTTTTAAAACTTCAAAAGATGTTAATGAAATGCATTTTACTTAGTAACATATTAAATCAAATGTATGAAAATTGAAAAGAATTAATTATTTTTAAGGAATTAAATTAGCAAAATAATTAAAAGGAATTAAATTATTAATAATTCTAAGTTTATATGAGCTAACGGGATATATATAAAGGTAATAAGTGTATAAAAATTAAGAAAAAAAAATTTAGTGGAAGCTTTTTTATGTGAAATTCTTTATTGATGAAGATAACTTACCAAGAGTTTGAAATTTTATCATTATTTCTAGATAAATAATAAACTTGAATATTCCTTTTATTGAAAAGGTTTTTTTCTATTCTGTAAAAAGGTAGAGTATAGAAAATGAATTTATAATGCACTAAATTCTATTTTTGTATTTCTTATTAGTGTAATTAAACCTTTTATGTATAGTAACTTATTTTGATAAGTCATAAGTTTTTAATTCTTTTTTTTATTATTATTATTAATGTTTTAAGAGTTCGTAGTCATAATACTTCTTATTGCTATTTACTTTTTTCTTTTCTTTTTTTTTTTTTTTTTTTTTTGTTCATTAAATTTCAAAATAATAAATTTAGAAATTTTGCATAATTATTTTTAAGGTAAATATTCTTTACTGTTTACTTCAAATTTTGTATTGTTAAATCTTTCTATCAAAGCACTTTTTTTATAAAGATATATTTTTTGGATTAATTACCAATTTCAAAATTTCAGGAAAATTTTTTAAACAAATGAGATTATTTTTAATCTATTTTTTAGTAAACATTTTTTTAGAAAGTAAATTATCTTGAACTCTTTCTTTTAAATCTTCTGTTAACTTTTGAAATTCAGACCTCTCAAACATGCATTTTTAAATGTGTTGTAGGTAACTTGTTCTAATTACACCAATATCCATTTACATAATGTAATTTAATTCCTCTTAACTTATAACATACAAATTTCATATGAATCAGCTTATTTTTATATGAGTTAATGCTGTTTTTGTAATTTTTCTTAAGGTTTTGGAACCTATACCATTTGTATGGATGCAGTTAAAATTTAAAAGAGGTACTTTTTAAAGTACCCTTAAAGGTACAAGAAGATACTTCTACTGTTCATTGTAATTACGATTATCCTTATCTTATTTATTTATATTGTATAATGATTTCATCTTGTTTTTTTAGTCAGTGTAATTATCTTTTCTGTTAAACATGATGAGTTCTTGTTTTTTTGAAAATTTTTGTGTATGCTGTATAAAATGTTTTTAAACAAACACAACATTCTTCAAGTAAGTCAGTATTTATAATTATGTACTATTTTGCAATTTAAGAATTTGTCCTTGTCTTGTTTTTCTAATTATATATATTTTAATACATGCAAAATGTTCTTTTGTATTTACAGATAAACATTGAAAAAATGCTCAGATATGGAAATAATATACTGCCTATGAAACTGGACGCAAATGAATTTAAAAATCATAAATTATTTATTATTTTAGATAAAAAGAATGAATTCTGATAAATTTTTATTTATAATAGAAGTTATATTGAATAAAAGAGCAGTTTTCTTACACATTCTTGCTTTTCTTGTTATACATTGTCAATTTTATTTCGCTTATATTAATCATTAAATGCATAAGTAGAAAATAATTTCTTAAAGCTATGTTACTTAATGGCATGTTCATTCCTCTAATATTATTATTTATTTTTTTAAAAAATATATTGTTTTAATTTTCTTGCATAGAACTTATTTTTTTAATATCATGATTGCAGGAATTGATTTTTTGAAGCTCTGGCGTTATTGATAGTGATGTTTAACTATTCAATTTTTGGGAGAAACGGAATAAATTACTTTAAAACATTTAAAGCTTCATATTTGTTTTCTAGGTTCCACATATTTTAATGCACTTTAGGTTTAACTAGTACCAACATTTATAGGAATTGTTTTCAAATTTATACTATGTCTAGAAAGAACATTCCTAGGTTAGGTTTCCTCAAAAACCACTAAATATACATGTTTTATAAATTTTCATGAATACTGTATTAAGAGAGTTTTTTTTTTTTTTTTTTTTTTTTACTGAAATGTGTTACAGATGTATTTTAATTTAAAAATATAATGTTATCTTTCTGCAAACCTATGTCATGTTTACTATTCAACTTGGCCCTAGAAAAGGCTGTTAGAATATCTAGTCTCTCTGCAAGAGGAACCATCCTCCAGAAAACTTTAAAGCCGTGGAGTTTGCTGGTGAAATCGCCTTGATTGATTGATGGATCCAGAAATTTTTGTCAGACTTTCAATCTATTAGAAACTGGGGCTAATAAATTAGGCCTAAAAATAAATTAAGGTAAAGCAAAATTCTTATTAAAGTAAAGCAAAATAAGGTAAAGCAGACTTCACACAATACACCTATTCCTAAGCCATTTAAAGTGAAAAATTACACCTTTAAAACAGTGTCATAGTCCAAATATCTTGGAACTATCCCTATCACTTTACAAAGATTTAATCGTACAGATAAACAGCAGGCTCACAATGTGAAATATATGCCGTCATCACCTCAAAAACCAACCAAAGTCTCAAGTTATGAGCTTTAAAATTAACATCGATAAAACTCTAATTCAATCTTGCTTTATGGAAGTGAATACTTGGCAATTACTAAATTACATGAAAATAAACTATCAACCATTGAACGTAAAATCTTAAGAAAATTTTTTGTTGTAGTCCATGAGAAAATAGCTTGAGATCCTTATTTAATTTTGAAATGCATCAAAAGTACAAGTAAACTGTTAAAGTCAAAATGTGTAATGACTTGGGCATCTATTCTGATCTGACAATGCAAAGCCGTTAAAAAACTCAATTTTATACTAATCTCATTGGAAAGAAAAAATGAGGAAGACCACCAATTAAGTGGTTTGAGTTGGTAGGAAAGTACTTCAGTCTGATAAATAAAGGAAATAGGAGGAGCGTCGTTATGGATAGGACCAGGTGACAACGACTATTAATGATGGTCTTGGCTAGAGATGGGACCTTGTTACTTTTCCTGTACTTAGTATGTACTGAGTACAGTTACTTTTAAAGTAACAAGTATTTTACCGATTACATTTTGTACTTATAACAATTTCTTTAGTACTGCCATATATCGGATTAAAATATAACGACAAAGTTTTTAAAATTTTATAAATAAATTGAATAAAAACTGAATTAATAATAAGTAAATTAATGATTTAATTAAAACTAAATAAGTAGATCAATAATATTTTATAATACTCCATAACATTAATTAATATAATTAATGTTATGGAGTAACATAATTAAATTAATTATATTAATTAATGTCAATAATAACATTAATTATATTAATTATAATAATATTATTAATATAATTAATGTTAATTTAAATTATTATCATTTATAAATAAGCATTAACTTAAATATTAATAAAAAGATCTATAAGAAATAATTCATTTTATTTGTACAACATTTCATTAATTGCAAGTTTTTGTTTTTCCTGTAATGTTTTAATTTCTAGTATGAGGCAAAGAAATATAAATTATTTATCTACAAACCGTTTTTTTTTTTTTTTTTTTTTTTTTTTTGTAAAAAATTGTAAATTTCTAAATTTTCTTAAACGTTTTTCATTCAATATAAAAATCGTGACATTTTGTGACTTACATTTGTTTTCAGAATTTATATCTGCTCTGAGCACATTTTTCTATTACTCAATAGTAATTTTCAAAGATTTCCAATGTTAAAATATAAAATTAGATGAGATAATATATATTCAATTTTTCAACCTAATCAACTTAATTTTTTATTAGAATTTAATAAAACTTTCCAATTATATAAATAAATTTTTATATTTAACTGTTAAATATTTTGCAAAGAATTGTAAAGTAGGAGGTTTAATCAATTACAAAGAGGTTTTATTATAAATTTGCTTATACAAACATACAGCGCAATTAATCAAAATAATCAACTTAAATTTCCTTTATTTTTCTATAATTAAACATTAACGAAACAAACATAGTAAAAATTTTTTATGTACAATAGGTAGTAATTTTTATTTTAAAAGACGTTTATATTTTTATGTAGTAGATAAACCAGTTTTTTCTAAAATAAAAAGTGTATTAACTCACATATCTTGTTTCAGTTTCCTGAAACTTAATCAACTTATGGTTAAATAAAGTACATTTGCTATTAAAACTGTATTAATAATGTTTAAGTAAACATAATCATTTTATATTGGATTAGCTGCATAAAATTTAAATAACTATCAAAACTATAAAACAGTTTTACCAACAATCTAAATGTTATAATGTTTTAAGGTAAAATTTTGAGAAATAATGTTTAATACAAAATGGAGAAACAGAAATATATATTTACATCAATCAATTTAAGAAATAAACATGGCGGTAACACATGGTAGTATAAATAAAGATAAAGTAAAAATTAACTTAATTAAAGTTTTTTTTTTTCATTTCGAAACTAAACTAAAATAAATAAACTACATTTATTAGGTTTAAATCAACATTTTCATTATCTGAATAAAAATAAATTATTTGGTAAAAAATAGAACATTTTTTTATAAAAGTTTAAATTCTATATGGATGGAAGTTTTAGTAAAGCTTAGAATAGAGGACGCTACAACCGTGGAGATCTAGAAAACTTCCGGTACGGAAGTTCCTGCTTACTGTTCCATTATTGTTTTACACTATTGTGGTTTTGAGTTTTTTCATTGCTTAGAAATATACATTTAAAAGTAACGATCGTAAACATTTTTGATATGCAGAAAGCAAATAAAGATAGTAGTTGTTCTGAGACAGTTGGTTGCAATATGCGAGATGAAACAAATTCACTTTCGCGAGTGAAAATGTTCCAATTCCCAATGGATCCCGAAAGTAGTATTTTATGGGAAAAAGCTGTTAATCGGGAAAATTGGAATTCAACGAAGTGTTTAAAGTTGTGTAGCAAGCATTTTTTTTTTTACAGATTAATATATTAAGACTTCATATGTATATCATTTCTAAATATTTATTTAAAACATTTTCGGTATTTTAGAAGTTTTAATTTCAGTATGATAGCAAACTGTGGCGCCAATATAATATTTAATAGTTTGGCCAATTCTGTCCAAATTATTTGAAATAATATAAAGCTTATAATAAATATTTTATTATGTTTAATTGCTCTTGATGTTTAAAAAAAATATTAATTTATATATAACATTGTTACATTTTTTTAACATTAAAAAAATGATTATGATTTAAATATGATTTTAACGGATAAAGTCAAAAAAATTGCACAAAAGCAGGAATAATTATTTAAAAATATTTAAAGCGAACATTTTTTCGATTGCGTTGATTTTCAATGGGAAGAGAGAAAACCGGAAGTATTTGAGATGGCTTCCGGTCAACTGAGGATTGTTTTTGTTTACATTGAAAACTCCATCCATATTTACAGTAAAATATAGTGAAATTAAAACATGGTTGAATAAAAAATAAACATTATTATATGGAATTATAATAAAAAATTTGGATATTAAAAATAACACTGGAAGTATATAAGCAGATTTAATTAAAATTTTTTTTTTTAATTTAAGAAATCTGACCTACTTTAAGGTTCAAATAAATATGTTATATAAGTCCATAAAATTAAATTAAGGTTTTAAAAGAAATAATAACAAAAATAAAAGTTGCTAAATACATATCAAGGATATCATAATTTTCTTGTATTTAAAAAAGTGATATATTTTAAAAAGAACGATAATCATTAAATAGATATGCCGCGATTATTGGTTTTCTTAGCTCATTTATTTTATTAACCGAAACGAAACAAATGTACATGTGTATTTTATTTCGCAATATAAATTCATAATGATACTTTCAATTCCAAAATATCCCTCTTCTATTTTCTAACTAGGCCAACTGTCATTTACCTTCTCCCACCCAGCCTCCCTGCCATAAGAAGCTACCACAATCTCATAATTCATCTGTCTGTATCGATATATCGATGACATTGTTACTTGTACTGGCTCTGTCATTAGCTCTTCTGTACTTGTTACATTCAGTCAAGTACACGGTAACTACACGTACTCGCTGATTACTTTGTAACAATCAAGTACTTACACACATGTACTAGCTCTGTCTTTGAAACTGGTCAAGTACATAGTACCTGCAACTGTCTGAGGATACTCGAACTAGGGCTGACTTTGTTACTGGAAGTACTGAGTATTTCGAAAAAAAAAAGTACTGATTACAGGTTGTTACATTCAAATACTGATTACAAAATATTGGTTACAGGTATTTCTTCCCATCCCTAGTCTTGGTCTGTAACAGGCTGAAGTGCCTTAGAAGACGAAGAGTGATACTCTTATATATATATATATATATTTTAAACTTTGTCATTTATAACTCAATTTTAAAAATTCAAATGTATTCCTTATTCTATTTTTTATTACATTCTAAAAGCACAGGCATACACAATAAAATAATATGTTTTAGTTACGTTACTTTTCTTCTATCCTATTGTATACTACAGTGATAGCCACTAACAATAATATTAAATTTTATAGCAGAACACTATTGGATCATTTAAGTGTTTCCTTTTCCAAAATTCTCTTCAGATTCACTCATAAAAAGTATCAGCAACCTTCTGTTTGAAATGTCCCTAGCATTTAAATATCTCCTATGCGTATATAAAGAATGTATTGCATTGAAATTGCAGTTGAATTTTTATACTATAAAACAACGTGTGCAAAAATAACTTGAGCAACAAACAATACAAACCTTTATTATACAAATTAAAATTGAAAGTTTTACCATTTATAAAATTAATGAATAAAGTAATTCAAAATATTTTAGATTTGTTAAATTATTTTAAAATATTCTACATTGAATTTCAAAATCAGATCTTAAAGCTGTTCTCTTTAAAGCTGCTTTTGTCAAATGAGATTTTTAAAAGTTTTTTTTTTTTAATATTTCTGTATGTGTGTGATTTTTGAATACAGCATATAAGTTAATGTTATTTTTAATTAATATCAGAATGGATTTCTTAATTATCTTTATAAGTTCTATTTAACTCTGTGAGATTAGGAGAGTAAATATTTATAGTGTTCACATAAATATCAAAATATTCATGATAAGAACATTTTTCAATTAGAAATGAACCAATTTAATTGTAATAGGATTACAGTTAATTTTTCTTTGTAAATGATTACTGTAATTAATAAATGATTAATGTAATACTCATCACAGAAAAATTAAATATAAAAATAATGAGCTTTTAATAAAAATTAAACTTTTTTCAAGTCACCTTACCAACAAAATACACTATCACTTTAAAATGCAATTAAATCTGATAATTTTGATAAATGAAGGTATAATATTTTAATCTTCAGTGTTATATATGATTTTATGTGAGAAGAAAATCAATTCATGAATTCTGGTAACTATAATATCTAAAACTTGCCTTTCGCGTGAGTGATCGGACATATTTTTTATCTGAATCACCCAAAAACAGCAAGAAATCATTGATAAGAAAATTTCAAGTAAACGATATATAAAAGCCACTATTTCATGACTAAATTAGTGTTTGTTGGTAATTAGCTAGACGAAAGGAATAAATGCCGAAGAAAATTGCGTAAAAATATAAAAAACATTGTAATCAAATATTCAAGTTATTAATATTTTTACAAAATTATCGAATAATAAAAAATTGCAATTTAAGAATTTCAAAGTATTTTCGAAAAAATATAGTGAACTCAACAAGAGAAATGTTTTGTATTTGGCAAAAAGTTCATTCCAAAAAATATTTTTTAATGTATTTGGAAAAGACAGAATTTCTCTGGAAAATGTCTAATCTAAAAAACGATTAGAATCAAGTTGCGAATCTTGCCTTCCTGTGGAAAGCGTATACTTATTTTATATATGGAGAAAAACTGCGATTCGGTAAAGAAAGCAATATTTTTTATTTTTTACTGTTTATTTAACTTTGTTGAAAAAGATATTTTACACCACGATTGACTGAGGCGAGGAAGCCGTGGGAAATATCAATCTAGTAACTAAATTACTGTACAGTACACTCGAGACCTTCATCCACATTATAATATATTTACGATTTTAGTGATGTATTGTGTAAAACGAAAACATTCCTTGTAGTGTGAACTTCATAATGATTCGACTTTTATAAATTTACTAAAAACTCAAGTATCATAGCATGTATAAAATACTGCGTTAAATTGTTTTTTCTGTTGATGCTTCACACTTCATTGCTCAGGAATAAGATATTCTTTAGAAATCTTTGATTTACCATGGGGATTTAAAAAATAAATCAAAAAATGGACTGGAATAGATAGATTTGAACGAAAGCAATTTTTCATATCTATTTATCTGTTCTTGTAATTGAGCAGATTAATAAAGACAATAAACAATATTAATGATAATTTGAATAATTAATAGAAACTCATGTTTTGTGAAAGGAAACGTAAAGTGACAGATTTTTTAAAATTATAAAACTTTTGGAAAGCAAATTTACCAAAAATTTCTAGATTTGTGATAGATCTAAGATTTTGTTAACAAAAAAAGGGATAAATCTTGAAGAAAATTATAATAGAATATAGAGATTTGAAGAAGTCAATTTTAAAGTTTTTATTTTTTTTATTTTTTAATAAGTCTTCCCGAAAACCCTATCGATTCAAAATGTATCCTCCGAACCTATCCATGTCAGTATAATAAAATTCGTTGGAAATGTGATACATTCCTACACACAAAGAAGAAACAACTAAGAATAAAAATTCACAGTTGTATTATACGTAATGCGTAGAAAATTTTTCCTTTTTAGTATACTAAGAATGCATGCAATGACTCACTGCATACATTTTTTATAAACTAGAATATATTTCGTACTTATAAATAAGGATTTAATTTTGATGTCATATTTGAAGTGATTTCACATTTTCAAGTGATATTCTGCAGTGCATTTGTTCAAGACTGTTTCACGTTTTCCTATATTTTCCAAGATTCGTAATAACCATTAAGCGAGATATTCTTCCTATAATTTTAAATTGTATAAAGCCAATGAACATATTTATTACTGTCCCAAACATCATCGAAACCGACACGTATTCCTATTTAGAAAGAAACGTTTTTACTTACCAAGCAACCAAAACTTATCAGAAATAACCTCAAAATCAGAAGAAACTATACATGAAGAAAAATGTAATTTATTATCGATTTATACCCATCATATATGTATATATATTATATATTATTTATTTTTAACAACAAACAATTTTGATATTTTTCAGGGATAAATAAATGTGCTATATACTAGGTTTTGTTGAGATGTTCAAGTTAATTCTGCATCCAAACTCAACAAGCAATAATTTATAAATCAAACATAAAATAAAAAAAGTTTTTAAGAAGTTTTATAAAACAAAAATTTAAAATTATGGAATTGATGAACTATGCAATATTTATGATACATTAATACATTATATATGTATTAAAGTATCATATCATATAGATATACTTCTTAAAAAATTATATAAAAAATAGAGATAAAGAATAAAAAAAAATTACTACCTAAGAAATGTATAAATTCTTTTAATAGATTTATCAGTTACAAATCAATGTGTGTGTGTTCATCTACTTTTTCGGGAAAATTACGGCAGAATTTGAGCTGGACCTCTCTGGAAAGATAGATTGATCAGATCCTCTCTTTTTTGTAAAGGGGAAGAAATGTCCCTTCTGGCACCAATTTAGAAGCATATTTTTGACAGGAAGATACAGAAATCAAAAGATTGACTTCGAAAATTTGGAACACCCGCATCTTTTATTGGCGATGAGGAAAGGGAACACACAAATTATCTTCTGAAACTGCGAAAACTCAAATTCCAAACTTTACTGTGTGAGGAAGAACTTGTGTTGACCAAAGTATGCAAGTGATTGGGAATTGGTTGCTCAAACATCCAAGTATTCACCCGCTATGTGAGCGTTGCTAATTTTCGCGAAAAATGTAAAGTTTTATTTTCACAAATAAAAAATAAATAAATTAATTAAAAATTAAAAAAAATGATAGCATTTATAAATATATTTACAACTTTCGTCATTTTTTTAAATTTCTAACTTTTTATCTTTTTTTAACTTATTAATGTTTTAAATATCTCTTCAAAACATTGTGACAATTTATAAAAACAGCTAAATTAATTTTAAAAATAAATTTCAAAACAGAATAAATTATTATTTTTGAGCATTATCGAAACCTACAACGATGTCATATGTAGTCTTGAACCGTGCTGCCATCTATTGAGACATTTTCACACTTTTCCGTTGACATTAATGCTGAGATTGACGTCATATTCAGTACGGAAATTATGCTACCATCTATTGAGAAGTTTTCAAATTTTAGCTTTGATATGAATAGAGTTTTCAATGGGAATATAGTTTTGAGTTGTATATTTTAAAAATTGAAAGTTGCCCGCGGTGGTAGCCCAATATCTTTTCCACTGAACTACTCAGACCTTGCTTGGGACATGATTTTTATGGCTTATTATCAGAGGGGTGATTAGGACGTGGATTTTTTTTGTAGAGATTTTAAACAGAATTTAATGGATTATAAAGTATTTAAAAGTGTATAATAATACAAATTTATTTTTAGAGTAATAGAATTTAATTTCAAATAGAATCTTTTTTTTCTAATTTAAAATTTAGGCATAGAGTTTTATTTTAAAAGGAAATGGATCCTCAATTCAATTACAATCTTGAACATTTTAGAATATTAATTAAATTTTATTGGAAAAGACAGAATTTATTTTTACGATATAAAGGTAAAGTATTTTTCAAATACTACTGACAGAATTTATTTTTTAAAATATTAATAAAATTTAAAACGAATGTTAAGTGTTTTATAGTTGATCATTTTATAAATAAAATTATAGACATCTTTTAACGATTTGAACTTAGATTAAACGACTGAATTCTATTCACTAACCTTTATGATCACATTATCTGTTAAATTTTTATAATGGCTAAAATAGTGCTGATTTCCACAGCACGCAAGGCGTACAGCACCTTTGGCACGTTATCTCCTTTTATTTTATGCTTAAAACCTTATTTCATGCTCCAAGCTTTTAGAAATGAACCTATACAATTAATGATTTTTAAATATATACATCAATTAGAATATATGCAACAAGGAATTATGGAATTGGACACGATATCATCTTCAAGGAATTATGGAATGGTGTTTTGGAATCTTATGATGACCATAAGAGTAAGAGGATATACCGTCGTCTAAGAGATACCTTTTATCATCAAAAGGTGAGAGGGAGATTTTATTAATGGATATTGTAAAAAGTTGATGACTTTTACTGTGAATGCGCTTTTTTACTCCATTCTTTTTATTTCTCTTTGAAATAGACATTGCTTATAATTATGATGTTTAAGTGGTTTCCTAACAAGGTTTCTATTCACTCCCTTAGATGTTTTTTTTTCTCATCTTTCGAAGATAGTATAGTATATATCTTAGCCTGTAATCCTACGAATTCGAAGATAAGTTTCCCATTCAATTTGTCCTTGAAGCAGTTAATTTTCTTTTTGTTTTCAATGCTGAAAAGAGGGTGATCTGGAGGGTAATCAGAAGTGTCAAAAATGTTGATATTTTTCTTTATATCATCATACACATCTTCTATTTTAATCTCGTAGGTAAGAGAGTCTGTATCGATGAAAAGCATTCATGCATTGTTTCCATATTGTCTCATGATGATGTTATAGTGGAATTCATACATCAAAAGTTTGCGAAACTCCAAGATAACAAACTCAATGTAAATTGGACGATTGAGAATAACTATGTTTCTCATTCGTTATGTACCTACGAGATCATTATCAAAAATTTTAAATTGTTTGAAAGAGGGAGCGACTACTAATTTTTTTGTTTTATGTTCAGTGTTTACTAGCTGAACATTTATAAGCTTTCTAATATTCTCCATTGTTTTACCATACACACTATTATTCATTAGTTTGAAAAATTCTTTTTCAAATAATCAGGACGTGTTTTTAGGTTGTTCCGTAACAAAGTCAATGTAAGATTTAAGCCAGGGTTTTTGATTAAATTTTAAAATTTTATGTACTTTAGTTAATTTTAAGCCTAATGATAAAAATAGCTTTAAATTACGATGATATATTATATAATTAATTTTGTTTCTTAAATTTAGAATTAATTTATTTGTTGGAATAAATTTATCACCGTTTAACAAGGAGGATGCGAAAGGAGATTGATCTTCAGCTGTAACTTTGAATTTTCAGGTGCTAATGGGTAATCGTTATGTAAATCATAACGATTACCCGTTAGCATGTAAATCATGCAGGATTTGAGGTTAATATAAATCTACCCCCACATTATATCCTTCTGAACTATTATCCGATAAATTTAGAATATGATCCAAAAGTTGATCAGATGGTTTTAATGTGTTACCATCTGTTCCTATGATGACATATAGTCATAACCACATGGTTTACGGTAAGCCATATTGTTTGTGTAAGATTTTGTGGTGTTTGTTGTGCATGTAGATATTTTTTATGGATGATTGTTTCAAAATCTGCAAAAAATATGTAAGGTATGGGATGTTGGAAATGATAGTTAGAAAATTCTAAATTGTTATGTTCGTGATCAGGCATTTTAATGTTTTGAGGATCATGCTGTCGATAGTGAATAACATGTTTCTTTAGTCATCGTTCCTTAGAAAAACGATGGAGACATCTGTAGCAATAATATCGTGTACCATTATGCATGTTAGGATCACTCATTAGCCTTGAAAAGTTCCTTATGAGGCAGTAGTGGGAGATTTGTTCATTGAAAATGAGCAATAGATTGCAACAGTCTTCCTCTTCCCTCTCAGAAATATACAGTGGTAAAACCTCCTCATCGTATCCAAAGACATTGATGAGAAGATTGTTCACTCTTTCAATGATTGGAATTTTGGTGACAGGAACAGGACATTCATCCCCTCCCAAATTGACATCGGTTTCAAAACTTGAATAATGATCAACTCTTTCAGGATGATCTCTTTAATGAATATTAACCCTGAAAGACAATATACACCAGAGGAGACATTTGTGGTCATTATTCTGAATGCTTAGAACTCCTTTTTTGAGGGCTATTTTCTTTGGGAGTTGTATGTAGCTACTTGCGGCTAATGGATGATATCTTGCTGAATTAATGGTAAAGAACAAAATTTTCTCTAATACCCAACAAGATTCTCTCTCTCTGTAAACTCGTCTAAGGAAGAGAGAATTTTCGTTTCATCCTTTTCAATGTGCTTGTCGATTGTGAGTTGAATGGCATGTCTGGAACGAAAGAAAGGATAGACGAATTCTAATTCTTCATCTTCAGACATTCTGTTCATTAAAACTTTCACCATCTCGTACCATTTAATAGACGATAGTTTTTAAAGTTCCTCCAACAACTCTCTGCGAATCTTGGGTCTCATCTCATCGAAGAATGGAATAAAACCAGATTAATTTTCTCCGAGAGGTTCGAACGTGAAGGTGGCAAATGTGTTGAAGGCTTTTTGCTGAATTCATCGACGCTTAGGGTAGGTAGATACAACCGTGGACTTACGTTTTACGTAGTTTTTTGTCCGAACATGTGTTGTTAATTCTAACCTTGAATTAAATTTTAATTCAAAGTGATTACATTCATGCATTTTATTGCATTGGTGAGTTGATACATGTCTTTTTAATGCATTGTTGCGTATAAAATTTTTCTCACATATGTTCCAAGTAAAATTTTTAATATTGGTATGTATGTTCAAATGCCGATTTAAACTATGTTTCAGCGTAAAACTTTTTCCACAATGATCACAAACCTAAAAACCGAAGTAACTCGCTTTAGGATTTTTTTATTTCTCTCTTATTATTTTATGAACATTTAATAATTTATGTGTAAACAGTTTTTATTAATAAAATTTTGTAAAGTGTAGTTATATTATCAATTGTGTTATGATAATTACCAAATATAAGTTCAAGTTAAAAAATTATCATTAAAAACTTTAGTAAACTTTCAATCAATGCTAATGTTGGGAAATTTAAACTGTAGATGGAATTCTTTCATTAACACATATAAACTTTAAAAATGTTTTAGTTATCTTATCGAGAAAAAGGACTTGGTATTGATTTTATATAACTTTTAATACAAAATAATATCATAAAACATACAAGTACTCACATGAGCTCGAAGTTGATGGTTTAGTTTTCGATTGTTTGATAGTTGAAAATGCGTCACTAGACGATGTAGTGGGTTCGACATCCCATACGGGGTTTAAATCCTCTCATTCTTCTTGTAATTCTTCGGTGTTGAAAATTTCATTCAATTCCCCTTCAGGAATACCAAAGTCAATAAACTAGAGGAAATAAAAGTCTTAGTATAATAATCTAATCAAATTATTCCCTTAATTAAAATATGTTAAACACATGAATTGATTGTTTTAAACAAACTTTTTCTAAGAGAATTAAAATATTTCTAAATACAAATTAAGTTCAAAATGTTTAAAATATACTTATGCGAATACACGTAATACCTACTGAAATATATAAATGCACTATGCAAATTAAGTTAAAAACCACTTTATCTAAACATTTAAAATATATTTATGTTAATGCATGTAAAATACACTACTGGCCATTAAAATTGCTACATCAGGAAGAAATGCAGATAACAAAATGATATTTATTGGACAAATATTTTATACTAGAAATAATAAGTGATTAAATATACAAAACATTTGGCTGGATAGATCCTGAGAAATCAGTACCCAGAACAACATCCTCTAGCAGTAATAACAGCAGTTATACGCCTGGGCATTGAGTCAAACAGAGATTGGATTGCATGTACAGGTACAGCCCATGCAGCTTCAACATGATGCCACAGTTCATCAACCGTAGTGAATAAAATTTGGTGACGAGCCAGTCGCTCGGCAACCATTGACCAGACGTTTTCTATTGGTGAAATATCTGGAGAACGTGCTGGCCAGGGCAACAGCGGAACATGTTACGTATCAAGGAAGGTCTGTACAATACCGGCAACATGCGGTCGGGCATTATCCTGCTGAAACGTAGGGTTTCGCAGGGCTCGAATAAAGGGTAGAGCCACGGGTCGTAACACACTAGAAATGTAACGTGCACTGTTCAAAGCACCGTCTATGCGAACAAGAGGTGACCGAGATGTGTATCCAATGGCGGCACCCCATACCATCACGCCAGGTGATGGGCCAGTATGACGATGACAAATGCACGCTGCCAGTGTGCGTTCACCACGATGCCGCCAAACACGGATGCGACCATCATGATGCTGTACACAGAATCTGGATTCATCTGAAAAGATGACGTCTCACCATTCGCGCGCCCTGGTTCGTCGTTGATCACACCATTGAAGGCGCTCTTGTCTATGACACAGCCATGTTCTCCGAGCTGAGAGTCCATGCTGCTGAAAACGTCGTCGAACTATTCGTGCAGACACTTGTTGTCTTCCAAACGACCCCGTTTCTTGACTCACGGTTCGTGACGTGGTTGCACGATCCATTACGGCCATGCGGATAATATGCCTGTCTTCTCGGCTGCTAGTGATAGGTGGCCGTTGAGATCCCGCATGGCGTTCCGTATTACCATCCTGAACCCATCGATTCCATATTCTGCTAACAGTCACTGGATCTCGACCGACGCGAGCAGCAATACTGCGATAAGATAAACCGCAATCCCGGTACTCTACAATTCGACCTTTATCAAAGTCAGAAACGTGCTGGTACGCATTTCTCCTTCTTACACGATTCATCACAACAACTTTTCACCAGGCAACAACATTCAAATGCAATTTGTGTATGAGGAACCGGCTGAACAATTTCCTCATTTAAACACAATGTAGGTGTCGCTACTGTCGCCTGCTTTGTCTGAATGCACTGAAAAGCTAATCATTTGCATATCATAGCACCTTCTTCCTTTCGCATAAATTTCACGTCTGTAGCATGTCGCCTTCTTGGTGTAGCAATTTTAATGGCCAGTAGTGTATATTAAAATATATCTACACTTTGTAAATTAAGTTTAAAAAAAAAAAAGAAAGAAAAAGAAAAAAAAGAAAAAAGAAACACTTTATTAAGATGTGCTGATTGAAACCATTAAAACAATTAAACATTTATATTGACATACTATATAAAATAAATTAATATTAAATAGCGGTAAACACGTAAATTGAAATCAATAAAACAATTAAACTTTTATATTTACACATTGTATTAAATAAATTAATATTCTTCAGCGTTAAGAACACAAGTAGATTGTAACTAAAACAATTAAAATATAGTTACACAGTCTGTTTATTATTAGCTTATTTAATACTCTTTATATATACTAATAAAAAATAAAATAATAACAATAAGTCACAAGTGATTATTGTGACTTGAATTAATCTTCAGGTAATCATATATTGGCTAGATAAGTCTTAAATTACATGTAAAATTCGATTTAGTACTGGCGTAAAAATTTTTTTTAGTTAACTTTAACATCGATTAAAAGTGTACAATCAGCAAATGTAAAAAGGAATTTCTCTCCATTAGTTAAAAAGAACATGATCGAATTCTAACGCTTACCAGAGAGTTTGATTATTGTTTGGGTTTTCCCAAAGCTCTAGATAATACGGTGTATACTAATATGGTACTTTAAGCAATGCACACATTGAATAACATATTAAAGACACTTAATGGGCCATTAGTAGTAACAAGAGCTTGGAGACACTGGTATTTACAGACAGAAATGTTAATTAAATATAATATTAACGAACAATATTTCGTTGATTGGTAATAAAATTTACAATTTTGAGTTAAAACAGTTTATGGGATTTCAAATTAAAAACGAAATGCTTCGATTCAGATAAATGAGTTCAAGATACGAATACCAATATTGAAATTAAATATAAACTAAGAATAATTTTTTCAAATCAAGAATGAATATGTTTGTCTGGGGATTCGAAGATTCTAATAACCATTTGTGAATAAATTAGGCCGCAAGAGAGAGTTTAACGTTAAATGAAAAAAAAAGTGATTTTGAAAAACTTATTTATGGTTTTAGAAATCAATTTTGGCAATATTCAGAACGGAGATAATTTCCGCCGCGGATATTTAGTGTATTTAAGTAATAAATAATAATGATTGTGTGCGTCGTGTAGTCAATCTTACCCGTTAAAGTTTCTTGAAGCGCTACCGTTTGTGTTTTCAGTAGTTGTAAGTATGTATCTTAAGCTTACTTTAAGAAAATATAATAGTATGTGCAAAGATAGGTTAATTTACTGTCTTCAAAGTACTTGAAATGTAAATAAATAGGGTATTTTTAACTACTTGTTCTATAAAATTAAATCTTCCGAATATTATAAATTCTTCATACCTTTTCGGTGTTTTTAGAATTAATTTATCCTAGTTTTCACTACTTGAATTACTTTGATAATAAACTGATTCTTTCGAATAGAGTTCGTACAGTACTAATTAACTAGTATGTACTAAAGTTTGTCTTCAATTTTATTTTCTAAATAAGTCTTTCATTATGTAATCGAATTAAAGTACTCTAATCTTTCAGATCATGAAGTGTGTAACATTGACTATTTTGTCTACGCTCGTAGCCTATTCTCAAGCTACAACTGCTTTCTGGCTTACTGCTGTACCTTTGCTTTTAATGAGTACAAACACACCAACGGATGCGTTTTTTGGAATCTTTCGGAGACGTAAGTCTCCACCTCCTCCTTTAGATGTCCCTGAAGGGCCAGTAAACTTCCCAATGTCCAATTTTCTACCTCAAAGAGCAAGTATCTTCAATCCTTTCGGAAGCTTCTCTCCGAATTTCCAAAATTTCCCCGGCTCATTTCAAGGAAACTTTAACGTAAGTACATCTAGTCTGTCACTTTGTTTTAAAACTTGTGAATCTTTAATTGTAGCTTTAATAAAAATGTACGAACAATATTCTCTCTTGCAATCTTTGCTATAAGACTTGTTTAGAACTTTTCTAAACATACTGTGTATTTCAACTTCTAGCGTTTAACTGCTGGGGTTTTTTTTTTTTTTTTTTTAAAAAAGGAATTTGTGTAAACTTTGTGCATAAACAATGTATTAATCTTTAGTTAAATTTTAAAAATTAATTAGGTGTGTAGCTAAATGCCTTACAGTTACATCAAATGCTTATATTTGTCTTAATTCTTCATACCTTAGATTGAAATGAATAGTTCTGCTTTATCTACAGCTTCCGAAGTTTCTACTGAACATGTGAGTAGTTGGTGACTTCTCGGAGTAGTGTTTAGAATTATTCTGTAGGGTATTCAGTCTGCAGGAGCCTAGTTCTCTAGGGTTTCAAAAGCTTTATCTTTAAGTAAATTCGCGCTTCAGTGCCATACTGTTACATTTTTCTATTCCAAGGTAGAGCAGTTAGTAATTTATATGGTTCTGGAAACTGCTTACACTCATCGACTTGAAACTGCATTGCTGACTTCAATCTTTATGATTAAGCATTCTTGGTATTGTTTGCAGTTAACACTTACAGCACTCTTATCGACTAAAAGTATGATTTTTAAAACTTAGTTATACTAAGGAGTTTTGCAAAGTGATATTACGGTGCACTACTAGTCTTAATTTGAAGAAGCTTCATTTACTAAAAGTGATTAACGGCATATGGGGGTCTTGTAATCGTGAAAAATTCTGTACTGACTCGTGGATTTGTATCTGATCTTAGCAAGAGAATCATGCCTGGCTGAGCATTTCTGAATCTCTAAACCTAGTACACCTGCCAAAATAACTCTAAATGGTATCCAGTTGTGTAGCTGCTGATATTTTAACATCTTTATGTTGAGTTATCTCTTACGAGGTTAAAATTGGCTTACTTCGAAGTCGCCCAGGGTCTCATTCCTGGCGTCTTTACTGATTCCAATGGTTAGCGCCCAGGGGGGGGGTTTCCATTCGACTCTTGGATTCAAATCCACACTGGGTTTGTAGTGCTTTAAAATCCTATTTTAGGTTAATTAAGATTTAATAGCCCTTCAATGCAAAATCTGACAATTGATCGGTATGAAGCTTGCTGTTCCAGACTTCATTTTTTTAAAATTTGATTTCTTACTCTTGTGAGCCTAGAACTTCTGTTACATAATCAGAATTGTGGGAAAAGTGCAGTCTCTAATTATTCTACTTTATTGTTAATAAAACTAACACTTTAAGACTCGAAGTAAATTTTGTGTGTATATGAAACTTTGCAAACGTTGTCTCTGACTGCTTTGAAAATTTGCAATATTTAAGGAGAAGTTTTGAATTACAATACTTTTTAAGTGAGACTTGGTGGAGACAATTCTTATATTCGACAACTATAGGATGAGGATCCTTTGCTTCTGAATCAGTGTTACTCTATCAATATGAAACAATTTCCTACATTACATAGTTTCTAGACTGCGTTAAAGGGAGTCTCATGTGTCTGTACAATTATCTTTTAACTCATCTCAAGCCATCACTAAGAACGAGGGTTTATCTTTGCCTAGTTGCAGGATCTCATTTTTCGCAGCGAAAAGTCTCTGGTTTGATTCCAGCCATTAAACTGCAGGTATGTTCGTTTCTACATTTCGCATGATCGTCATTTTGGGTAGATGCTCGAGAGTTCTCCAGGTACCCCTAGATACTTTAAGCCTGTTATTAAACTTCTTCCGGAAGATAACTCGTGTGGGGGTGGGGAATAAAATGCCTTGCAATAGCCATGAGTCTTTAGTATGTCCAGAAGGGATTTCTAAGTTTAAAGGTGTATAAATTATATGCTTTAGAAAATCAAATCCTGACATGTTATTTCGTGATTTTTCACTGTGTACAAAGCATGTGATATGAAAACTCGTTATTTTCATGAAACAACTTCAGTACTAAAATAGAGTTTAGGCATTTTTAACATTAACTGTCATCCATGAACTCCAATTTAAACTTAAGTTTATAGTTTAAGGTTAAACTAAAATTCAGTGTTCTTAGCACTGAAGTTTAATATCTATGAACTAGTGAATCCACATCAGCCCTGTCCTTTTGTAATGGGGTTCGCGTTATTTCTTAGCTTAGTTCTAGTGTTCAACATAGCTTAAAAGAATTTCTTTCAGCCTCAACTACCAGTACGGCAATCCTGGTCTCCTCCTTCCCAACATAACCCTTCTCGACCACCAATGATGGACAGACCACCAATGATGGATCAGAATGAGGACACTGAAAGTGGATCTGAGCAAGCTCCTCCTATAAATACTGAAGAAGCAGAAAGTTTCTTTACACTTCTTGCTGAGACAGATGAAAGTAAATGTATCTCTCGTTTAGTTTGTGAAATGGGAGCAAATCCGAACACTGCAGGAGATTTAGGGCAAACAATAACCGAAATAATAGGGTAAGTAACAAAGCTGATGATTTAAAATAGACAATTTTTAAATTTTAAAGACAACTTTAAAGAGCAATCTTACTGCTAATGGGAGAACAGAGTTCCTAAGAAAATTGATATTCTGATAAGTTAATTAACTTAAACCACACCTTTTAAAAAGTTAATAAAAATAAGTTGCTGTAATCTGTGTGTAGTGAATAATTCAACTTTGAAAAATCCCGCTTGCCTTTTTTAGCAAAGCCGAGATAATTTAGAGATTAATTCAAACTCCAATCTCCGGGCATACGTGTTTGTAGTGGGTCGATCTGTTTCAAACTTTAGATCTTGGTATGTTCTTAGCGACTAAAATACTGAGATAACGTAGCATCGCAATATAAAGCTTGCATTAAGATTAACTTTGAAATATAAGATTTAAATATGACTCGTTGAGTTTATAGTTAAGTAACGAGTTTTTATAAGAAGTCAAATATAGCCTTATTTTTTAAGCTTCGAAGGTAAATATTTGTTTTTCAGAGGTTCTTAAGTTGAATATCATGTGCTTCGAGTTTTTAAATAGAATAGAGCAGTCTAATTATAGTAATACTAATGTCTTAAAATCTGGTATAGGCTATTATATTCTCAATCTTGGCTTTTTTTTTCCCTCTAGGTCTTTAACAGACTTTCCCGCCGGCAGTAAAGTTTCTGAATACAATGAAGTCTTAAAAAGAGGTCAGTCTAGAGGAATGTCTTCTTGCCTGTCTGAATTCTCTACTTGTGATGAAGAAACTTACGCCCTGATGAAAAGTAATCAACCAGATTCAAGCGAAATAACAAGTGCTGAAATGTTGAATACGCGTTAACTTCGATTAATTCAAGTCTTTTAATTGTTGTTGAACTAGATTTTATAATTTCAAGCATTTTACACAAGAACTTAAAGATAGTGGAATGATATTCGAATGTTCTGAGAACTACTAGATTGTCTTGTAAAATATAATAAAAATGTCAACGAAGAAGCTTGTATTCTTTCTTGATAATAGTTTAAATTAAACAATGTTAATTTTAAAGGTTAAATTAACCTTGATTTCAAGTAACAACTGCACTATCGCACAATTTCCACGAGACCCCAATCTTAAATTTTTAGCTTACCTTCGGTTTAATAATTCATGGGTTCATACCTCACCTTTAGTTCTGATGTTTGTAATGGTTTAGCGTTCGCTTTAAACCATAGATCCCGGTCTACATAATTTTTGTGTGCACAAAAAACCGCATTATATAGACGATGAACAAACAGAACATATTTAGTTAATTCAGCTTGAAGAAAAGTAATGGTTTAATTCTCAAAACAACTTGTGCTAAATTTTTGGTTATAACACGAATTTTCCTTTAGCCGAGCTATACTTTCTTCGCATACGGGCGCCAGGGTAAAATTTCTATTTCTTGTGCCCCTCACAAACTAGTGATATTCGCATTATTTTTTTTTTCTGTATAAGTACCTATACGGTTAGTGTAAAAAGTATTTACACACTACAACAATTGATTTAAGATATCCATACATACAAATTATAAGGATAAACTCAATTTTAATTATAAATGCATAATAGAACATTTTCACTAGTTTCATGTGAAATTTACACAAACTTTCATACACGAATAAATATTTACAAAACTAACAATCCAATATCTTGTGTAAGAAGTATTCGTACACTAAAAGAAAATCAAATTATTTTTAGTTACATTTTGTGATTGACTTAGCCATTAAGATGTAGTTAATTGACGTTATCTTGTAAGTTACTTGAAAGGTTTAATGTAGTGAGAAAGTAGAAATTCTGTAATGGGTCGTAAAAGTAAAGAGACAAGTATTTGCGAAAGAGAACTGATTTTAAAGCTCCGTAAAAATAGTGAATCGTACAACAAAATTTCTGATCTGGTTGGTAGACCCCGTTAAACTGTGCAATCAATCAAAAAAAAAAAGCTTGTTGCCACTGGAAAGGTTCAAAACAGTTCTCGTACTGGGCGATCATGTCTATTGACATCACCTGACAGACTGTTTCTGGTATGTTCATCTAAGAAGGATCCCAAAATAGGTGCTCCTACGTTAACATCAGAACTGTAGAACATGGGAACAGTTGTCTCTGTAAGTACTGTTTAAAATGCATGCAGAAATGGAAGGTTTCATGGCCGTGTTGTTAGACGAAAATTCTTTGTTTGTGAGAAAAATCGGAAGCTGTGATTGTCTTTCGCCAAGCAATAATATAATAAAAGTCCAGATGTCTGGAAAAATATCTTTACAGACGAAAGTAAATACAACATATTTGGATCGGACGGGAAACGAAAGGTATGGAGAAAGCGCAATACAGAAATGCATCCTTAGAATTTAGTGCCAACAGTGAAACACGGGAATGAAAATCTGTTTGAGGGTGTATGAGTGCTTTTGGGGTAGGCAAATTAGTCTTTATTAAAGGTATTATAAATCATCAACTTTATATTGACATTTTAAACAATTTAGGACCTAGTGCAACAAAAATAGGCTTGAATGGTAGTTTCGCTTTCATGCATTATAACGACCCCAAGCACACAACCCTAAACACAATGCTCTAGATACTATATAATACCTTAAAGTTTATAAAATTTCCTCCTCAATCGCCGGACCTCAACCCTATCGAGAATTTATGGGATGTTTTTGATAAAAATATTGGATACAGGCATATTTCAAATAAAAATGATTTTTATGATGCACCCATTAAAATTTTAGTTTTATTTAATCTCGTGAAATGTTTGTAAAGAACTAACTATGAGAAACAGCTTTTACATTGAAAAAATATTTTTCATTGTTATATTTATATTGCAATGAAGTTTTCATTAAAAAATACGTTTACAATTTTCTGTTGTTACTGACAAAATTATCTTTCATATTAATTAACATATTTTCTTAGAAAACTAGAATATATTAATTAGTCAAAATTCCTCATTTTCTTCCAGTTAAACTGCTCTGACTGTAGAAATATGTATTGAAGTATTGTTTATATTTTTTGTAAGTACACTACCGTTCATATTTTGACATGAAACACAGTGGACAGGTATTTGATGAAAACTTTTGAATAATTATAATTTAAAATCTACACAGTTTACAATCCATATAATTTCATTTAAAATATTAAAAACTGATGTTAACAGATTAGAAAATTTACATTTACACAGTAATTATACTTTATTAAAAATTTAATGTAATAATGGGTACTTTTAAATTTTATAAAATTTGTTTATGTTTCTTTTTTATTAAACCGAGTGCTTAAAAATAAATAATGCTTTAATTAAAAATATTCAAACAAAACTAAATTAAAAATAAAAAACATTTTAGTATAATTATTGGGATAAATTTTCAATTCAAAATGCATTTCCTTCTTCTAATCCTTATTATTATTATTTAAAAAAAAAAAAAAAAAAAAAAAAAAAAGAAGAAAATGTGGGTTTTATTTGTTTTAAAGGGTTTTTAAACATGGTTGATTACATATTTCAGTTTTATCTCTTTATTTAATTTTTTGATAAACTCACTGACATTTTCTGAGATTGCATTGTATTTATAAAAATAAGTGTTTATACTCACTCATCTTGGATTAAATATGAAATTTCTTTTCATATGAATCTTGGCAACATAAAATTAAAAGTTTTATATAACTTACTTGTGTGGAAGGATTATGAGGAGGAATTTGAGTAAGAGTAGAGGCATCTTGCTAGCAAACTCTATATCTGACAGTAAAGTAAGAATTAAATAGGAATATATATACTGTATCATATAAAGTATTATTTCTAAAAATTTGAAAAAAACATCTTAAATGTTTGCCTTTTTTGAGATGAATTAATATCCAAAAGACAATCTTTACTGTCATAATGATATTTATTGTGCATGTCTCAACGTCACTGGTTTCTCTTATTTAACTGCAAATTTATACAGATCCTTTTGCTGCTTTTTTCAAAGTAAACACTAGCGCAATTGTTGCGTTGAGTAAGAAATGACAATCAAATCACTATTCAACCTTTAAACAACTTTATTAAAAGCTTAAGTTTTTATGCAATTAATTTTATTAGTTTCTTTCGATTTAATTATATCCTTTTTATGATATTAGTTGTATCAATAAATCACTTTTGTGATTTAAAAAAACTTTCTTTCTTTATAATAAAACTAATTGTATGTGAAAATAATGGAAATAAACAAAAATATTGAAAAATAATTTTGAAAGTGTGAGATGTTCTACTATGTGTCTAATGTGACCATCAAGCGATTTAATTTCACTTATAGGTTGAATCATGATTTATTCAATTACTTTTTTTGTCGGGTTATTGGTGAATACAACTTTCTAATTTTTCACTTGAGGTTGGTACTTGGTGAAAATAATGGAAATAAACAAAAATATTGAAAAATAATTTTGAAAGTGTGAGATGTTCTACTATGTGTCTAATGTGACCATCAAGCGATTTAATTTCACTTATAGGTTGAATCATGATTTATTCAATTACTTTTTTTGTCGGGTTATTGGTGAATACAACTTTCTAATTTTTCACTTGAGGTTGGTACTTGGTAGTAAAACAGAAATACAAGTTAATATTGGTCGAGGTTAATGACGAATATGGGGATAAGTTGTAAATAATCATTTGCAGAAGTAGTAACTTTTAGCCTACCCTCTGCAGGTCTTTACTAGAGCTGGTGACTAAGTGGTTTGCACTCAGGCCTTAAATTCAACAGTTCATATCCCATCTCAGGCATGGATGTTTGCAGTGATTCAGGATCCATTTTAAATTGTTTAACATAATCAGAAAGAGACAATTATCCTTTAATACAAGTTAGGAATAAGTCTTAATAATAATTTAGAAATTCGTTTCACACTCAACTAGTCACAAAATAGCAGACCCTAAACTATCTTTTAATGACACATACATGCTTTTAAATACTTGGACTCAATAATATGCAATTGTACTGACAAATATCACCTCAAACTCATTTTTTCATTTCAGTTATCCTGAAATTATTTAATATATCATCGTTCTAAGAACAGCAATCAGATTATTGCAGATTGAGTTGTATATTTTTTACATAATATGAAGAGTATCACTATTGCAAAATGCAGTTTCGCTGTGTATCTGAAATTCAAAAATTTTGAACTATATTCAGACTTCTCATATTTTTGCTTAGCTTTAAAAAAAAAAAAAAAAAAAAAAAAAAAAAAACTAATGCACTTAACACCCTATGTAATGGCAGCTTTTAGAAATGATTTCTTAGAATCTGTTCCTTCAAATTTCCTCAATAATTAATGACTGTCTTATTATTACAATGTTGGTATCCCATAAATTCCATTCTGTTTCTCTATTCTTTTCTGATGTATTTGCATTCTATTTTAATGACAATTTTTCTGTAATTATTACAGAAACTATATACAGGCGAAACCAAGTTTAAATTATAATATTCATTATACATATAGTGTATATACATTGTGAATACCACAATTTAAACTCATTTTTGTCTAGTGCAGTTTATAATTTTTGAAAGAAGTGTTTAGTTTTGTGTAATACAAAACGTTTGATTAATTGTACTATATATGTTTCCAAACGCATTTTCAAAGAGCCTATCTATGTTGGAGAATCAAGATTCGTACAGTATTTTCTTCAAAGCAAAATTTTAGTTCAGACTGATAAAAGCTGCAGAACTGATATTGAATATTAAAAATTGGAGTGTAGCCCACTTAAAAATTTACTCAATATGAAAGACACTCAACATGAAGAGTTAAGATACTCTTTCTTATGAAATTTATAAATATTATAACATTAATTAACTATTAAAAATCAACCTATCCTAAGACAGTAAAATGAAACAAAAATTTTTACACACATTAATTTATTCAAAGCATTATAACATTAAAGATACAAGGATACTAGTATAAATACAAGCCCTTTAAAAACTAAAATTTCAATCAATGCTTATACAATGTTCATATAAAATATGTAAACTATATTAATATTTAAACAATACTAAAATTTATGTGACCAGCACATAATAAAACATAATGTCAACAAAATGTACATATAAATGTGGCACCTCAATATGATAACAATGTAAACAACACAATAATCTAAATTAAAATTAAAATCTGCAAAGAAAATGTTTCTTACAATTTGAAATCATAAATCAAATAGCTTTTATATTAGACAAAAATAACTTTTACTGCAATCATGAAACATTTTCAGATCATTTAAGTAAATTTCTTAAATACTTACTTTTAGAACCTTTACTATCAGAACCTTTGTGAAACATTCATTTAACTTAACTGAATAAACAAATTTCTTAAATATTTACTTTATTCAGTTAAGTTAAATGAATGTTTCACAAAGGTTCTGATGGTATTTTTACGATAGCTTATAATTTTTAATCTATCTTTTATCAAACAAAACTATTTCACAGTAAATTATAATAAATATTAGGTTGACAATCAAGTTTATTAATGGTGTATTAATAAAGCCTAGGGTATTAAGATATTAAGAGAGAGAGAAAAATCTTTTAATATTCTAGTTCTATTGTTATATAATAACATTAAATGTTTGAACATCCACTGCTAATAATCTTAAGCTATTGATATGCAAGTTTTTCGCTACTTAGAGCACAATGAAATTTTTTTTTAATATTATGACCTTATAATTAACTTCACTTTCTAAGAAGTCAAATTGTTCAATAGCGATAATGATAAAAATTTATCTTATATTAACAGATTTAGTGAAATTTTAAATTATTTCTTTTACAAATTAAAATTTTTGTTTGAGAAATGTCTCATTTTAGCTGCTTCATAGAGTGCTATAAAAATGCATTACTGACACTAAGTACAACTGCGTTCAGTTTGAAAAAAAAAAAAAAAAAAAAAAAAAAAAGAATCATTACACTATATATTAAGTTATAAAATTTGGCACTTAAAAAAAAGTTTTGCAAAATTTAAAATAAATTTTAAGAACTAATCTACAATTAAAGGAAAACAAAAAACTGAAAGTCAGCTTTTAAAAACACACATTTAATATTTTTCACATAACTTGGAAACAAGTTTAAATATTGCAGAGTATGTTGCAGGCAATTATTTTTTTGAAAACCAAATAGCAATTTTAATTAAGTTCATTGTTAAAAATTAATATTTGATAAAATTTGAATTATATAAAGAATTTCAATGAAATGCAGTTATCAGATTTTTTTGCCCAAGCATGATGTAATAGCAATAATATTTTTTAGACAGTAATAATTTTTTGAAATATTTAATACCAATAATAAAAAAACCTAAGAGCTAAAACAGTTATGTTTTAATAAACAAACCCAAAAGGTTTGCAAAATGGAATTAATTATGTATCCAGGAAAAGTAATTTTTATTTTGTAAAACAGGTTGTCTAAAATACCGATTGTTTAACTATGTAATACTACAATAACAAAATTTATATAATTTAAAGACTAGTTTTCACAATAATGCAAGAAACAAATAATGTATACATATATATATCTATATAATTGAAATGAGATGTAAAAATTATTTGGAAATGGCACTGTTGTCAATTTGCTTTACAAGCTAAGTTTTAGCAGTAGAATCAGGCAGTTTGAAGATTCAATTTCCAACTGCCGATTTGATCCCAACCATGTTTGAATAACAAGAGATGGCATTTGTAAATTCCTTAAATTAAGAAAAAGAATACAGCTAACAACTTAAGAAGAAACAGCTTCTTTAAAAGCAATATGCAGCTGCTGTTCGATAACGATTTTACAGCCTCACGTGACTAGGCTATCTCTAGTGGAATCTGAAAGTAATGTAGAAAAATCAATGAAATGACATTTCATTTGAGTGTAGTTTCTGGGAAATTTGTGGCAGCTATCATTTTTATATAACATATGCAACAATCATAAGATGCTGAAGGAAGAACAATAAAAAGTTATTGCAAAGGAAAGACATTTTTAAAGAGCACATTTTCATTAATCTGGAAAAGTTTTTCCAAACAGACAAGCACTTCCAATTAATTCTAGTTAATTTAATTAGTTGCTGTTATTATTTATTACCACTTATTATGATTTGGATTGTGATTTCAATGTATTTTATAATTTCTTGTGGAATTAGTACTTTAAGATTAAACTTTTCACACACTAAAAATATTCCTTTTCATACAAATTTTATATAATTTAGCTAATAAGTTAAAAATGTATGAGTAAACTGCAAACAAATTATGACATTTAAAAAAAAGTTAACACCAAGATTTGTTTTAGAAAATAAACTATTATTTCAAGTAGTAATGGTTTAGCTTTGAAGGTATGAACATAATATCATGGCATATTTAATCATTATGAATAATTTAAATATAATTTAAAATCGGTTTTCCAAAGTAATTCCAAACTGCACTCTTCAAAAAATTATGCTCCTATTCAAATGCAAGAGGGACAAAACTGAAAAGGCCCAAAAAATTTCAAAATATAAATCAATTATGTATTTTCTTCATCAACTATACCAGCTTTGGAAAATTATCTCAATGAAATATGAATTTGGTAAGAAGCTTACATATTTAGAATTGATACTTAATAAGATTAGTTTATTACCTTCACAAATGGAATTTCATATTTTAGATTGCAACTATAAATTTAAAAAATTACAAAAAATATGAATATCATGATTTTTTTTATCATTGATAAATACCTTTCATTTGCACAGTTTAAATGAACAGAATTTTTATACATGATAGAAAGTGTCAATTGAAATTTAAAATCAAACAAGACATGGAAAAAATTGATTAGGCGCTGTTCAAATATTATATAAGCACATTTTCACTCTTTTATTTCACAAGTAAAGAAATGCCTCATTCTCTAATTGCATAACATTATCCTTTACTCCCTCCTAATTTTCATTGACTGGACAGCATCAATAAAATATTAACATTAAGTTACAAGTACTGCAACTTTTGCAATTAAGATTATAAATTATAAAGCATTTATTCTCATAAAACTAGTGAAATATCTATGCAAATATTTCTTTCCAAGTTAAAAATTTTTCTTATTACTTATCATTAAATCTTTGAAAAAATTTGAAAAGTAATTATTATCCACATTTAATTAATAATATTCAAATGAGAATAATAAAAACTATACATTTAATCATATTTATGCAGAATAAGGGATGTCCAATAATCTTAATATAGAGAAAATATTGAATCCCCTGGAATATAAAACAAAATTAATATTTAATAGGCACATGTTGCATACATTTCTAACCACGAGAAAAATGAATTTGCAAAATAAAACTATTATCCTCTTAACGACAGTATAATTTTCAAGGAAACGATTGTAAAAGCGTTTATTTTTTTATTCAAGAAAATTTAAACAGTGTTATCTAGTATAAAATAAATATCTCCAGTTACATACAGTACGAAAATAGTGTAGTAATGACATTTGATGTGTAAAATGAAGAACTAAATATTTTTTTAGGGCATAGGAAATAGATGGTTCTAATCTTTTTTGTGTATCACTTTTGTACACTCTAGTAAAGAAATATCACAGGCATGAGAAATAAAATAAAAGGTCACCTCCTGATTTTACTGGGAATGAGAAGAAAGGGTTGTATTCCATATATCATAGTGATGATTTTTAGATTTTCAAGAAAATAAAGTTATGGAATGTATTGACTGTGCCAAAAATTTGTTGTTTCAAGCTTATGTTATATATATGTTAAAAATCATCAATTAATGAGGAAGGAAATTCATTTTATCATGATAATTTTATCACAACTTAGAAAAGTAGAAATTTATCCCAAAATTCTAATATTGATAGTAATACAACACACTTGAAATAACTGAATGGCTGGGTAAAGGGAAAACTTATTTTTTGTTGAATTTATGTTAATAGATATTAACCTAATCTAACACAATGATTTAAAGAAAAAGTTTCTAGAAGACGTTTTTACAATGACTGATAAATGAAATTTGTTGCCATAAATCATTGCCAATTTTATAAGTTTTCCCATTTCCTATCTCATGAATATGGTTAGACTACCAAGAAACACATTAAAGGAGTCACAAGAAGCATAACAAAAAGACATAGCTCTTAGACAGTTGACACAGCAAAATGAAAAATACGCTCTTGGTAGCAAAGTATTCAGTATAAGATTTTACTTAGGAGCATCTTGTACTATAAAAATATAGGAGTAAGAAAGTAAGATACTTATAAAGAAAATGGACAAATTAAGCCTAGATATTAATATATTAAGAATTTTTGTGATATTTTGAAGTGATTATTAAAAATCTTCATGTAATGAACAGCTGATGATACATTACTTTGAAACAATAAATAAGTTTTATAAAACCACAAGCTTCATACAGTGGAAATGATGCTTCGGTGCAAAATTTGGATGACAATGACAAAATAGTAATACAAGCATACTTTATCTCAATGGAGTAAATTAAAATATATGTATTTTCTATAGTTTTATACTTAATTAAATAATGATATCAGTTAACCTTTAAGGATATTTTAACTTATTAAATGTAAAGACTATAATGAAAGAGAAAAAATGAAATTAAAAGAAAGTTAATGGTTTGTGTTTAACTTTTGGAGAATAGCATGCAATTCATAAATCTTTAATTATAAAATTTGTTTGATAATGGAATATACATAATTATGTATTTTAATATGAAAATATTAAGTCATTGTTAAGTTTTCTTATAACACTTATAAATGATACGAAAATTTAGATGAAGAATTTTCAAGATATAGAAAGTATATTCCTTATTTCCTGTCAAACTCAATTTGTAAGATTTAAAGAGAAAGAATGGTAAATCGCACAATCTTATTTCTTACAGTCAGCATCACATCAATGATAATGAATACTTAATGACATGATATATATTTGTGATATAAAATGTTAATTAATGAAATTAGTAAATGTATGATAGTGGAAACAGTGTTGAATAAATAAATGGGTTGCAAAAGTTAATTAAGTCTAGAATGATTTAGCAGCAAAGTATAAAATGTATGAAAAACATTCTGCATACAAATTTGATTTTATTTTAGACATGAGTGGTATTGAAGAAATAGGAAAATAAACAATGAATTTAAAAATCTGTCATATTTTACAATTAAGTATTATTATAAATCATATTGACTCAAACTATCAAATAAACCAATATTCTTAGAAAAAAGTTTTAATTACTGATGGCTTATTAATTTAGAGCTAAACAAAATAGGTTTACTTTCACCTTTGTATTAGAATATAGGTTTACTTTCACCTTTGTATTAGAATATTTAATTTATGAAGCAAATATCTTCATTTGACACATTAAAATTTATTGGGGAAAGTTTATTCCCTTTATTTTCTATTTTCTTTGCAGATTGTACAAGATAATTTTTATTGAAACACTTTTTTTACAACATTGTAAAAATTCTAATTTTACACAGGAATCCAAATGATGATTTCAAATATAAATTTGTAGAAAATGTGTTAACATTCTTTAAAACATTAATTTTAGTTTTCATTCACACAGATGTTATTTAAATAGTTCAGATGATATAACCTTTAATGATGGCAAAGTAAAAAAGTAAGAAAATGTATAATACAAAAATTTGCAAAGGTATAGCAATTAAAACTTCACTGGATTTAATTATTATTTTTTTTTATCTAAAGTTCATCAAGCAATTGTTATTATGCATTGCAAATAAAATTTCACAATATATGAAGAGACATGTATATATTAAGCTTAGTCATGTAAAAAGACTGTCTTAAGCAAGTATGTTATACACATAATGTTTTAACAATGAAAGCATATATTCCAATTGTAGTTATATTATCCAAATATGAATAATGCAATAATGATTATTATAAATCACTTATTTGTAAAGACCTTTGCATTTGTATATTAGAAGGTTTACCAAGTACTTCTAGTCTATTTAAATGACAATCACGGCACAAGAGATGACCATCAAAAGGATAGCAACGTTTGTCTGGTTCATCTGTTAATTGTAAACCGCAATCCTAAAATTATAGAAATTATCAGATAAAATTAGTAAGTATAAATTTTATAGAACGTTTAATTTTTTAAGAGCATTAACATTTCTAAATATTAATAATATCTTTGCAAACAATTTAAAAGAGAATGCTTCAAGCACTACAATTTTCGAAATAAAGACACAGTTTTATGTATCATTACATTTTAACAACCATTATCTTTTAAATTCTGAATATTTACAAAGTATAATATATTTATGAAAAGTTATGTACATAAACTAATTACCTCACATATGTAGCAATCTACATGAAAATCTTTGTCCATTGACACAACTCTTACTGTTTCATCAGTACCCTAAGAAATAGAAAAATGACTATATTCCAGACGCAAATTCTTTGGGAATGAATATTCATGTATAATTTAGCTTTATTCATTAATGCTTTGTCATAAAAGCTTATTTTAACATTTATAGGAATATGGCCATATACAGTTCTTATAACAATTTTTTTTAAACAAACAGTAGAGTAACCTTTTTAAACTACAATGAATATTTTTTATCTGTTTCTTTTCTGTGATAACAGCTATATCCTTAAAATATAGTTTTAATTATAAATACTTGTAAATTACAATTTTTTTTTGGATTTATTATTTCATCACAGCATAATTTTTAAAATTAAAGTTAAATATTAACAAAATATTACAGAAGAGGAATATTAGTGGCAAGTAATAAATTTAAGCAGAACAAACTATAAAGATTCACGTCTCATGTAATGATTCTGTATGATGAATTTTCCATTATTTATTTAAATAAAAAAATTAAATATCTACAGCTTATGTGAAATATATAAATGATACTTTTCAAAGCTGCACTGAATTTTATTGAAATTCAAAGGACAACAGTTAAAATTGAAAAATAATTCATTAATTTATTATTAAAAATATTAACGTATGTTTTATACAGCATATCACCACATTTTGCCTTGACCTGAGTTGTCTAATTCTGAAAATATTCAAGTTTGTATATTGTCATCAAAAACTTTTAAGTTACACAGAATATTTAAAACTAAAAGCTATAGAGAAGGCAAATAGAAAAATTGCTGAAAAACGTGTTAAAGTAAGATAAAAAAATAAAAATGCCTGGTAGAAGAAAAAGAGCAATTTAAAAATAATTAAAATTTTGCATTTAATTATTATTCAAACAAATATTATTTGTTTTTAAAAAATAAATTTAACCTAGTTTTAAAAAGTTATTACAAACTAAAAATTGACAAGACTTACACTAGAATTTCTTCAGAATTATAGCTCTTGACGTGTGTGTGTGGATCTCAGTTTATTGCACTTTGTGATGAGGTAAATTCAAATAGATCTTTTTCATAATAAATGTTTTTTCTGTACAATTTATTATATTTTTATTCATACAATGTATTTTATTTATTTTAGGTGACACCCACATTATTAGTATATATTTTCGACTACTAGCTGAAAAAATTGCCTTGTATTATGCGATGCTCTTTTTTCTCTTAAAATAGGCCTTGCCAATAAATACACCATTGCAGATTAGGAGTATAAAAATACAATATATATATAAATATATAAATGAAAATGATGATAAACAAACATTGAAAATAGCAGAGACAATTACCTCAACAGGCGTGATAGCTTTTCCACACATTGCACATTTTGGAGCATATATCCTAAAAAACAGATATTAAATAATATTTTTATATTAAATTTGTTTATAATTGCACAATTATACTTTTTAATATTACTTATAAGGATATAATAACCTTTCATTTTAAAAAATATTTTTAATCAGCCTTCATAAGCATTTACTGAAAAACAACCTCAATAAGGTGTGTAATCAATTTGTTTTCCATCTTTTGAGACATACAACAAATGATACGAGTCAATTTAACTTTCAACATACAATTAAAAGATTTCAGGTTTCTCAAGAAAGGACAACATAAGAGTAATATGAGTTTTAAGTACTTATTACTGCTATTTAAATCTTTTAATCTTTGTAAATATTAATTATTCTCATGTGAACTCAAAATCTCACTTTGTTAACATATATTGATTATTTTACCTTTTTTCTGATAGGAATTCATTGTTTGGTGGATAAACATCCAATACATACTGTAAGTTATAATGTAGATATAAAATATAGTATAAAATTTTCTTTACAACAGAATTATAATTTGAGGAAATTTCTTATAAATGACAGGCTACTCAAGTGAAATTTATTAATTCTCAGTATTATAATGCCCAACAAACGACATTAAAGATCCAATAGTTTTAATCAAAGTTTCATTTCTAGTAACAGGTTAGCTATAAGTGGTTGTAATAAAGTCAAAACTATATATATAATAAAATTGCTACTTATTATCTAATGAAATTTTATTTACAGTACTTCATTACTTCATAGTCACAAAACCAGAAGTTTGAGTGTCAAACTTGTTAATAATGCTTGAAATAAGTTAATAACTAAATAGTGTTATATCATAAATCCCTAATGAGAATATCCCAATTGAATTTAACACTATCAATTTTACAAACTGTCTATGCGATTTATTGGGACAATATTCAATTGTAAAATATAAATGATCCTATCTTATAGAACTAATTATACAGGAGTACTCAAGATGATAGATCCATATGAAGTATGAAAATTGTCTCATTGAATCATTTGTTTGATGAATTCCTTAAGCTGCTAATGAATAAATGAATGACATCCCCAATCAATGACATATCTTGCACAATTTTATACTTGTATTATATTATGATAGCACAATATAATAAGAGTAGAATGAATTTATAATTAGAAGTGAAAATGAAAATAAGAAATCAGTGACCTTTAAATTAAATATATTTCAGATAAATCATTATCAGTAAAGTTAACAGAATTAGACCGATAAAACGGTTACTCTAATTTATGTAAAAATTCCCAATTTTCTATAGGCAATGAAGATTTTATAAATCAGAAGGATTTTTTGTTAGATTTTTATGGTAATGTTTGGTAAGTGAACTGAGCTTTAGTTTTTACCAGACACAGTAATTACCAACATATTTAAAAAATTATAATGGATTTTTGTAGTAACAAGACGCTAGGTGGCTTAGTGGTAGCATTTCTCGCTCTCAAGGCGCAGGTGCGATCTTTGGGCTGGGAAAGGTCGACTCAGCCTTTCATCCCTTCAGTGGAATGATTAACTGAGTACCAAGAATGCTTCGGAATTAAACACTGGGAATTTTGCGTTAGGCTGACCACCTAATCGGGACATATGCTTTGCACCCCAGGGCCTCTTGGTTAAGGAAAGTGATATGGGCACTGTAGACCTTGCCCACATGGGTTGTTGTGTGAACAGAGTTCAGATTAGTTTTGTAGTAACAAAATGAGTTGTAACAGAATAACTGAACTAATTCAGTAATTAATATAAAAATTAACAACTAAAATAATTAATAAAAGAAAAAAAATGATTTGGACACTTCTGAAAGTGGATTAAGATTTATTTGAAGTACTCAAGTCACATGTTTATAAAATTTGCTTACATAATAAGAAACTTTAAAGTGAAACATGTAAAAGTTCCAATTCACCTGATTGAAGAAGATAAACTGTTGTTAAAACTGTTAAAACTGATTTTTATCATAGTCTCATATCTGTTGAAACATGGCTATCTCCAATATTTTGATTAAGATATCTTGTTATTTAAATGTACATGTAGATGCATGATGTGAAATTTAAGGCAATAAGCTACTAAGTTCTTTAAAGATATCAAAGAATAAAATACACTTATTGATATGGAAAATAAAGTGTTATAAAATGTATTAAATATATGAAGATATTTGGTACAGTAGGTATCATATTCCTCAGTTATATATATATTTGTAAAAGCATGAGATCACCGTAAAATTCACAAACAGTACTACAAAGTCTTATAGCAATATATTCCGCAAGCATTTCTTCCAGACAAAAACACATGTGCTATTGTTCACTGATGCTGATTTATAAATTTTGCATACATTAAGTGCCTATTTTTCCATGTAAAGCGACTGTGCAGCTCTCAAACATACATGTTGTATCAGAAAAACCACCTCTATCCTTTTTGAAAATATGTGTAATTATGGATGCATCCCATCAAATGTAGGTGATTTCATTCTATGAAATCTGCATTTTTTCTGTTATAAGATCTAACATTTCTGAAAATCAATTAATTATCTTTTATTTGTTTCACTCTGCAAGGTATTTACTTAACTAATAAATTTTTCTCACTCTTACAATCAAATATTTTTGAAAATCAAGAGGTGTTTTTCATATTGTCTGGCTATACAACCTATTTTAATATTTTAAAACATATTTTAAATATTGATAATGTAAATACTATTCTTTTAATATTACAAAGATTGAAATGGACTTTAAACATGTTCTTTTGTATACTCCAAGCCTCATTTCAATGTTGTTTCCATGTGCATCATGTTTACATACATAGCTGCTTTACTTAATTGCATACAATTTCCTCACACCTAACTAACATACAAAATATTAAACCTATTTGAAAACTTATTTTTGGTAATGCCAATTTTCTGAATAACATTGCAGATCATATAAAAATTTCTCCTATATTCAATTAAAGATTTTCAGTGTATAGCAGAAATTTCTGATTTTAAAGTAATATATGAATTACGTATATTATCTTTGGCGCAAACCACCCAAAATTTTATAAATTAAGGCATAATACCACAAAAATTCTTATAAGGAGTTATAAAAAAATTCTTATTAGAATCTATGATGATTTTTCCCCAAATTTAAAATATTTAATCTTGATAACATCAATGATATTTTGGTTAAAGATATTTAACTGAATTTATATATAATTTGGATACAACAAACATATTGTAATCCTTTTGTGTTTACTAAATTTCAAACAAGACTTTAATGATGAAAAATTTTTGTCCTTGTGCAATAAGTAAAAATATTACTTTGCCATGGTACGCAAGTAAGAGTTAATAGCACACATAGGTAAGTTGTTTTCTTTTAATTTTGACTTTTCTGTGAAATCTTAGCTTTTATTTTTATAATGTTCATTTATGTCCAAGACAATAGTAATTTTGAACCCCTTTAAATCAATGCATTTAAAATTATACGTTAGCAAATAATTTGTGAGCAAGAGCATTTTACTTTAGCAAGAGTTAATTCTATGTCATCTTTTGGTATCATTGTTTATGAAAAGGGTTACTAATTTAAAGCCAAATTATATGTATTGAAAAACACCTCATTTGATGCAAAACTAAAGTCATGAGTTTTCTAGCGTTGATTTCATATAAAATATCTTTCTTATTTGGCATAGATAGAAAGAAGTCAAGCACACTATATAATTTTACAATGCTAATACTGGCTTTTAATATTATATTAGTTTTTTAAATTTCTGTTGGCTAAATACATGCATATACACAAACAGCATACATGCATAAACTAATAAATCTAGCAAGTTATGTAAAATTTATATATGAAACATATTTATGGTAATATTTATAAATACTTAGATTAAACCAGAAAGAACAGCATTACCCTAAAAATTACTGTAAAATAGATTGGCTAATATGTAGTTCTAAAATACTATTAAAATATAATATTTTCACACATATTATGATGCACAAGCTTATTAATAAATCAGCTAGCAATTCAAGAATTCAAGTAAAAGACAAAATCAAGAACATTTGAGGAAAAAAGATAGCTAGAATGAGTACTATTTTTAAGTAAATTTAAAAGTACATTTATACTATAATTTAATTTGACAGTTAGAAAACAAATGAAAAGCATCACTTTTGACTTCATCTTGAGGAAAGCCTAACAACTAAAAGCTATTGTAAGGCCTTTTTTTAAATCCATTTTTTATTTGCTTTCCAGGAGGGCTTTTCATAGTAAGTTGTATTCCTATATAAAAAAAATCTCAGAAAACTACTAATCACCTACTCTGACAGATGAGCATGCAGAAAGCAGAAACATAATATTTATCTTTCTTTGTTACACAATGGCTGGGTTTAAATATGCAATAAACTGTTCTCAAGAGTCTCTGTCTTAACACTAAATCTCTCATAATATGAACTCCTCAAATCATTACTCAGGAATCTAATATTTTAAGCATTTGTCATTTAAATGAGACAGCCATCATTTTGGAAGTTTTAATCTCATAGTAATTCATTAGTAAGATAAACTGTGACATGTAAAATATAATCAGAGGAAAATGAGAAGTTTGAAAAGAATTTTAAATTAAAATTATATTATGAAATTGACAATGATGTAAAAATAGATGAAAATATTACATGTGATAATCTTCAACACAATAAATTTTGTTATCCATGTCAACTGTAAAACGAACTCCATCTAAGCATTCATTACATACGCAACATCTAAAACAACCAGGATGATAAGATCTTCCCATTGCCTGAAGTATCTGCATAAAAAGAAACACAATTTCAATATATTTCAAATTGGGAATGTATGAATAAAACAGTTTTAGACAGGTTGAAATTCTGGATAAAAAATAAGTTAAATGTGTGTATTTCTAAGATAATTATTTCAGGAAAAATTTAAAACTTAGTTATACTCATATTTTTATTGAGATCATTTTAACTACATTTTTACAAAAACGAAATTCTTAATTATTATTTTGAAAATGTAACTAACCATTCTTCACATTATAAATTAAGTTATAAAAATTCATTTTCTAAGCAAGACAAAATAACACTTTACATTTATTGGAAAGAATTATCTGAAATTTATATAGACATTTGCTTGAAATATTTTATTAAAAATGCTTTACATTAACAAAAAAGTTTAAAAACAATACACTATAAAGGATTTGATTTCTGTTAAACTGAAAAGCTTTTATTCAAGATAAATGGGACATTTAAAAAAAATTTCAACATAGTTTTGGAAGAGGGAAATGATAGAATTGTGATATCAAAAATAGAAAATTTTATGGATAAGAAAAAAATTTTTTAAGTATAAAGTTTTGATTTTATCTAAAAACATTTGATTTAAAAATTTTAAATTTCAGCTTTATTATATAAAGGAAACTACTAAATTTATAGATAATTGAAGTATATACTATTCCATTTACTGTACATTTTTGTCAAATGTGTGGAATAAAACTCAGTGTTCATTTTAAATAAGTCTAATTACTAATACAGTAGCAGAAAATGATATAAAGTTTTAATATATGTATCTTAACTAATGAGAAGTGGATACTTTGAGATTGTTATTAAAATACCAAACATATTTAAAGAAATATGAAGTAAGGAAATGCAGGTTCGTCAGTCAAGTTATAGGTCACAATATTAATAAAATAGAAAAATAATCTTGACAATAAACGGATATTCTTTATCACACCACAAAATCGAAATATCACTATAGTAATCACAAGTTACATTTTTTTTTATAAAAACCTATTATTAGATTCTAAATATAAGAATTCCAGTATATCTTTTCATTGAATATTATTTATAGATATATATTGAAACAAAAGATGCAAGTAAATATCTACAACTAATGAATGTCAAACTATAGACAATTTATGATCGAATATATAAATAATAAATATGATGGAATGAGGTAACAATAAGTAATTCAAAATCACTAACCAAATTTGAAGAAGAAATAGAAGCATGAAATGCAATTTTTATGGGGGAAAACATTTAGGAAATAAGAAACTGAATAGAGCAGCATAACTTACAAACTTGATAATTAGCTGAACTGAATTTGTTTAACTAGTTAAAAAAATATCACAGAAATTACAAATACAAGAATCAGGTCCATTAGAAACATAAAAAATAATTTTTATCAATAAACTTCTTCTTTTTTTTTTTTTAGAAAAAGCAATTAATGAAATTTTATGTTTAATTTTTGCTGCCATGTCTCAAATAGGTGGGAAATATATTACATATGACACAATCATCATTAAAAAAGCACACAGTTTATAGAAATGTAGAAATGATTCAATGAAAAACTAACTATGTAACTTGCTTCAGTTTTAGAAGTATAATTTAAAGAATGTGCATATTAAAGCAAAATGATGTTTCTTTCATGTTATTGTTGATATAATCAATTTCTTTTATTATAAGTAGTTTTCTTATAATTTTCTATTATTCAAATTATTATTTTTTTTATGAATTCCCTAATTTACAGCAGTTCACAATTTTACCAACCCTAATATGGTTTCAGAAATGCAACAATAATTTTAATTTCTCAAACTAAAATTACAATTTATAAACTAAAATTTTAAAAATTCTTTTCTTAGTGAACTAATTTTCTTGCATTCTTGTTTATTTTTGTGTCACAACTTAAAATTTTTTATTTTAAATTTCAGAAATTTTATAAATCTTTGAATTAAAGAGAACTGCTTGCATTTTAAATGCAGAAATCCAGGTTTTTTAAGCAATTCAAATTGAATTTTTGCCAACTAATCAAATTCCCCATCTTACAGAACATGGATCAGAGTATAATCAATGCTTCAAATGCAAGGTACTTTTGCAATAAGTGACCATGGATTGGAATGGCTTTATAAAATTGAAATTCTAAGTGCAATGCAGCTGTCAATATATATAAGGAATAATGTTGCAGAAAAACAATGCCCTTTTGAGATGTAAGCTTTATTAAAGAAACAATTGTAACTGAAGAAGGCAGAGAATATTTACCTGATGACTTGAGAAAGACATGATACTCATCTTTGAACTTTGACAAAGAAGCTAACTGCTGCACAAAATTTTCTTTCAGGACTTTTTGAAGGACGTAAAATATACATTTTTTGCAAGTATTGTAAACAATTTTGGAGAACAATGTCTTATAACATTATTAGTAACATATTTTGAATCAATAATAAAATAACATATTACAAAATAGCTTAACTTTTTGAGCTTTAGCTTGAGTTCTATGCTTTTTAATTTTTAAAGCCCTTTTTCCTAAAATACAACCACAGGCCATTGTTTAAATAGTTTTTCATATCAAGTTTGAAAAAGTAAATAAGAGTAAAATATTAACTTAAAATAGGAGTGCCATATTTTATTTTACATTTAAAATATTCAATTATGTATTAAGGGATATATGTGACATTTATCTAATTACGTTAACCAAACTAACAAAAATTTGTGAAACTTACACAAATCACAAATATACAGGCATTCTGTCGCAAGTATCTATTTACATAAACATAAAAATTCAGCAAAGGAAATCATTTCAATTTTAAAAAAAGTTAAATCAGCAATAATTTTTCTTAAGTGACATAAAATATAATTGCTTAAAAACCTGCAAAATAAGGGTCACACAAGAATATGTATAAATGTACAACAATCATTACCATTTCCATGATTAAATGTCCACAAACAGCACATTTTTCAGCAGTCTGTTGAAATCCAGAATACTAAAAGAAAAAATATACGTATGAATACTTGATTTATATAATATCTGAATCCAAATAATTTTAAAAGAAAATTATTCCACTAATAACTGAAGATGATTGTTAAATAAAATCCTTAATAAAAGAAAGTAATGAGAAACTGATTTTTAAATACCATATATACATTTTAATTAGAAACGAAATGTCACACAGAAATATAATTAAATTCATATTATTTGAACAAACAATTTTACAGTTAATTAATTACAGATATTTCAATACATTTTTAAATCAAACCAATGATTAACATGACAGAATCATAGCACACATTTTTATAAATTTATAAAAACTTACAAAACAGAATGCAATATTTATATAGCTATTAAAGGGATGAGGATATTACTTTAAAAATTAAAAGATAATATATGAAAACTATAATTGTAATATTTCAATGAAACAATAAACTGGTTATAAATTCTAACTGGATATGAAAGCAGTTTTAAATTATTATATTTTACAAAATAAAATTCCTTTTAGAATGCTGAATATACATGACTGCCACAAATACATTAAAAAGTTGAAATACAATGATACAAAATATTACATATGATGCAATAAAACTAAGGAAAAAGTTATATTCAAATAAGTTTATATTTTATGCTGTTTAATCACAGTTTGTTTTAGCTAGTAATGATAGTATACTATTAAAAAGCTATATCAATAAATTTTTACAAAATTTTTTTCATTTTAAATAATTAAGAGTTAGTTAACAAAATGTTAATACATTTTGCTCACAGTTCCATTTGAAAATATTTTATACCATTTTGGGGAACTTACAGTTAAAATACATAATTTATTTTTACATTGAATGGCCCAGCAATTATATATACATACATACATACATACATACATATATATATATATATATATATATATATATATATATATATATATATATATATATATATATATATATGATAATATGGATTGTTTATTTCAAATAACATTCTTTTACTACCATTTTTAAATATGGATTGAAAGTACAGTGAAATAGATTTTGTAAGATTATATACAATTTTTTATTTGATCTGCAATCTACAGTATTAAATTTTATAATACAGTTGGAAATAGTAATACTTCATATAGACGTATCTCTGTAGTACACAGCATTTAGGTCATCCAGGAACTTTTCGTTCTTATATATTTATTTTTGTGATTAAAATACACTACATCTCATCTCAGAGAATGGAAGAAAAATCAAACTTTAGAAGCATCAATAACTAGATTCTTTCAATATATAAACCTGAAAAAAAAGCATATTCCTATTCTCTCTACATGTGAACTTAGATGAACAAGGAATCCTATACCAACTGAAAGGGAAGAAATTCCAAGGTGAAAGGAAAAAAGTGAGGGACTGGAAAGAAGAACCCATCAAACCATGGGGTAGAAAAAAAATGACATGAGAAAAATGAAAATCTAGAAATATATCAATCTGGAATGGATATTTGAGTCACTCAGAGGCTGGCATTATTCAGATTTTCATAAATGTATTATTCTTTTGTTATGGCAAATACAAAGCTTGATGGTGTAATAATGTAATAAAATTACTATCTAGTAAAAAACAGATACAAAGTGATTGGAAGCCTTCAAACAGATTTTTTTTGCTGTTTTTTTTTTCTTGTAATTTTTTCCATTTATTTTTCTCTGGTCAACTCAAAATTAAAAACTTTTGTGTAGTTATTATAATTATGATATATATATATATATATTATAATGAAATGTTTAACTCTGAACAAATGAAATAAAATGACGCATATGTGAAACTGGTTTAAAAATTCACAATCTAAAGAAACTAAGGAAATATACAAGTTTTTTTTTTTTTTTTTTTGCAAAAATGTTAATAATTCATGTATAGAAAAAAAAAAAAAGTAGTTAGATGCCTGATTGATTTAGATGAGAATTTTAATTTTTGTATGTATCATAAGATACAATATATCTTTTTTTCATTCTTTAAAATCAGAATATGATAGTAAAAAGTATAGTTTATTTCTAATTGCAGGGCCATATTTCACAAATGTTTAAAATGTAATTTATGTTGTTGGGGTTTAGAAAATCCTTATCTTGTTTCCAATTTAAATGTTTCAGTTAAAAAAAGTTTCATTTATAGATTTAAAAAATTGAGCAGAGAAATATTTCACTTTTAGATGAAACAGTTCAATAGTCAATAAACATTTTAAACACAAAAAATATGCAAAAGTTAAAAAGCAAGTACAAATTTCATATAGTATATATTAAATCACATTTTAATAAAATTACACACAAAATTTATCTCATAAAAGTTACAGTGTCTCCCATTATTTTTTGCACCAATTATATATTTTCAGTACTTCCCATTTTAATTTGGTTTTCTACAAATATTATGAAATTTGAATTAAAAGTTTCGAAATAAGAATATAAAATTTTCAATAACATTTGTATAAGTAAAATTTCTTTAGGATTAAACAATTAACTTTAAGAAAAAAGAAACAATAATGAAGAAGATTTTATTATAGCAGGCATGTATAAATTAAATATAATGCATAGTTACCAAATAATCTTCTTCACAATATACTTTCCCATGAACATTATAAAATGCTTTCCCACGTAAAGCTCTACCTAAAAGTATGATTTAGAAACATTAATATGGTCAATGAAAATAATTGAACAAGAAACGAAATCATGTTTAGTATGTTAGCCAACAGGTACACAAAGGGAAAATTAAACAACAAAATGTAAAAAAATCAGCAAGGCCGTGTAAATAATAAAGTTTTGTTTGTTTGTTGCTCAACAGTCATTTTTTGCACATGAGGGCAAATTAGACTGGGACCTACAGTTTAAAGTGGATTCCCAACCACTACCGAAGGCAAGAGCACTAACCATTCTGCTGCCAGCTCGGCTGTAAATAATAAAGAAATACCAAATGAAAAATATATGTATATGGTAAAAAATGGGGTAATTTTTAGCAGCTGTTATCGCAAGATCATATGATGAATGTAAATCTACAAAATATTTTGATTGATAAGATAAATAATTGAAAATATTTTCAAGGACAAATACAACTGATAACAGATGCAGAAAATTGTACAAAACAGTTTAAATTTCAAAATAATAAAAAAATATACATCTAAAATATAAAAAAATAGTATATTAAATAATACTTTTAAGCAAATACATTTCAAATTGATACAAGAGGTCGAAAAATTAATAAATACATAAACTCAAATAATTTAATTTATTATCACAAGAAAGTTATTTTATATATACTTAATTAAATTTGAAATTTCCTCAATGAATACACAAATACAATAACAAAACAGGTTTTCTGAATTTTTATCCAATAAAAGAAATTGTTAGATCATTCAAATAATCATTGAAATGCAAAAAGAAAAGTAATGAAATTTAAATTGGAAATATCTCAAAGATTTTTTTAAAAAATCATAAAATTTAAATAATAATCCTTATTATAAAACAGGATATTCATGATTTTTAAATGATAACATGTCTATGTTGAAACTATACTCTCTTGATTTTTAATTAGATCTTGTATAAAAATATTAAATTTAATTTTGTATAACATGTTCAAGATGAGAAAATACTAAGAATTTATGATATTTTACTGGAATCTTAGAATAAGTTATGAATTGCATAAATCAGCCAAGAATCCTTGAAATACAGTTTGTGAATAAGAAGTAATAAAGCAGAAAGAAAACCGCATGGAGACATAATATACTTAAACTAGAATATTAATGATAATTAAAATTCTCCTATTTTAAAAATAACAATTTATAAAGTAGATTAAATGAAACCAGACATTTTACTCCTTATTTTCTAATATAAAATTATATTGAACTTATGTATTAGTAGTTTTGTTATAAATATTTCAATTTTAATAGGATATCAAAAATCTCAATCAGTTCTACATTTTTTTTTATAACTAAATAAATTATTTTTAGTCAACTAGAATGAAAGGAAAAAATACAAATTATAAATTCCTCCTATTTCATATCCTTTTGTGTTCATGTTTAGTGTGATTTTAAATACCCAACAAGGTTTGTGAAAATTGAAACTTTGTAAAATTGTTCTGGCATATTTTGATAACCAAATTTTATGTTATTTTTTGTGATTATTAAATAAGTACATTTTAACTATATCACATATGATGTTTCAAAAAATAAAGATATTCCTACAAATTGTAAAATTTTACTTATTAACTTTTTGTAGTTTTATGATAACTATAGTAATTTAAGAAAATCTAAGAATTAAATTTTAGTTGATTACATTTGTTGAGTTGGAAATATTTTTGAGTTTTAGTAATGTAAAAAGAAAAAAAAAAAATATTTAAACACATTTTTGAAGAAGTTTCAAGCAATTGCAATGCTACTTTATTTTTACCTTGTATGTAATGAACCTTGTATGTATTTTTACCTTGTATGTAATTTTTACCTTATATGTTAACCAGGATTTTAAATATAACAAAAATGGTTTCCTTTTCTATTTTCTATTAAACAGATTAATGTAAAAATATTTCTAGTTAATGTTTAGACATTTAATAATAAAATGATGTATTTAAGGCAATAAGATAGTTATGGAGTAACATTTCAAGCCTTTTTATTAAGTTACCTACCTATTTTTTAAAGAGTACTAAATCATTGAAATTCATTCACTTGATTTTGAAGACTGTTCCTTTTTATCCACATTTTTAAGATTACTTAACAGGGAATTAAATTAAATTCCAAGAGAAATATGAAGATAAATGCTTTCATTTCCATTTATTTTTTTGGCATTTTGTTTTTTTTCTGTTACCCTGTTAATTTATTACTTATTCAATTAGAATAAACCACCATTTAAATTTTTAATTAAAAAAACAATTTATTAAATTTATAAAATTAACAATTTAAATAATTTATAAAATTAAATTCTTTAAAACATATTTTAGAACAATAAACAAATTCTATAATATAATACTGTTCCTATTAATGTAAAAAGCTTATAAAATGAGAGATTTAACAAAAATAAAGTCTAGTTACCACATGAACAGCAAATGAAACAATTTGTGTGATATAAGTTTCCCATTGCTTGACATGCTTGGCCAGCACCAGAAACTTTTTCACCACAAGTATGACAAATACCTAATAAATTAATAGAAAAAGCAAGATAAATCTGAAATTACTTTAATTTAATTAGAAAGGATTTGTCAAAATATTTTATTTTTAATCACATTTAATCTTTTCAATAGAATTTAAATTAGTCTATAATTGATATAAATTTACTCTTAACTCCTGATTATTCATGGAAATGAGTGGTGATATTATCACTGATAAGCACATATTTTGTAGATAATCCACACAATTTAAAAGAAGAAAAAAGAGCCCATGTCAACACAAATTTGTATTTGAACAATTTATTATATGTAAGGTAAATATGCTTATTAATTAAGGAATAAAATTATTGAAGCCTTACGAATTTCTCAGTTTTTTTTTTAAAAATATATATAAAAAGTTTTGATTTCTTTGCACTACAAGATTTATTTTATTAGGGATTGAAGTTCTTTTGGAACTTGGATATTGCAGACAGTGAGTAAAGTGGATAAAACGCTAACAAATAATCAGAAGTTTGCTGTATATTTTGCTAATTATCTTATGATATAGTTATATCAAAGAGATATGATTTAGTGTATTTTTTTAACTTTATAAATGTAACAAAATAATTCCTTCATTCATTGTTTTACCTATACAGAAGTAATGCTTGCACCAAGATGAAATACCAAAACAAATACCAAGATGTTTAGATACAAAAAATTTAAATAAGAAAATAAAATTTAGAGAAAATAATTAAATAAAGGAAAATTAAAAGGAATTAATTAATGACATAAAATGGAATACAAAAAATACCTTTGAATTTAAATAAATTAAAATTTTTTTATTGTAAATAATTACATTCTTTTTATTTCCTTTAAAGTAACTAAAAGAAATAAAAAGGAAAGTTTAAAAGAAATAATTAATAACTTTATTTTTAATAAATGAAAGCTATATTTAATGGTTTGAACTGAACAGAACACAAATTATTCATTTAACCCAAAAAATGTCTATTCTTTCTCATTCATTCACTTGTCACAAGTTATAATGAAAATTAAACAAAATACCAATACCAAACTGAAAAATTACAAATTTAAAAATGAAATTTCTTTTAACTTCCAAATTGGATTTAAAATGTAACTTTTTTTTTAGAAAAAAAAAAAAAAGTTTCATTTTTCATTCTAAATGCTGTTTAAACTAAACTAAAGAGAAAAATTAAGAGCACTTTAAACAGGGCAGAAGAAACAATAATTATAATTTATAATAAATATCATATATTTTACTAAGTGGAATTAAAAACTAAATTTCTGCATACATCACTGAACTGGAGTAATTTTAATATCCACAACGAAAAATTTGCATTTTGTTTTATTCCAAAAATAAACAGAACTTTCCGGTAGTTTCACCCATGCAAAAATTACAAAAATAATAAGTAGGAATAAGAGATTGTCGTTGCTGTTATCTCAAACGAAATAAGCCTGATCAGCAACAGTATAAAGAAACAGAATGTGAATTACACCCAGAGCGAGTCTTAGTGTAAAACAAATGCAGAATAAATGTAATATATTGAAGTAATGTACCGAAAGATATTGAAATAAAAACTTTCGATAAATATATTCCCTGTTTTCATTTTTTACTTAGTTTTATTATATTGCTTTCTAGGTAGTAGTTCTTTCTATAAATATATATATTCATTTAACCATCATATTGTTACGTCTTTGTAGAGATAGGTTTATAAAAATGCCCGTAAACCTCAACTTACGTGACCGTAAGTGTCAATCATAGCTAAACAATAGGACACAGCAGTTTGAAACTGCATAGAAGACAGCCTAGAGCTGCAGGGTGTTGCATGGAATTCAAATATCTGTATTAGTATATAACTAAATATATTGCCTTCCATAAGGGCTATCATATGTAGCGACCATATTCATGGGTTACTAAGACAGGAAACAATCAACAACAGACGTTAACGTTGTCACCAAAAATATAACATCTATCTCCTTCTATTTAATAATAACCACAAGACAGAACATAGAAATTTTCACTCTGAAGAACATAGTCCTCTATTACTTGGCCTCATGAATCCTATAAGAAATGGATGATGAAACTTTTATATACGCAATTTTCCTAAATTTCTTCTTTGCACCATGTTAACAGCCCACTATTTATTAGCTTCTATAAAGCTATTACTTAATATATTAAAATTTTTCAGGAAAGTATAAGCAATGAGGGTCAGAAAAAGCTCTACAACTTTATGATATTAAGCGATCCAGAGGACAACATTCCTAAAACGGATAATATAAAAGATCGATAAAAAATCCTATGTTTAATAAGAGTTTTACACCTGACTCGAAAGAATTAACTGTTCAATTGGGGTGCACCATGAAAGTTATTTACGAGAAAAATTAAAATGAATTACATGCGACTTAATGAATCAGACCTTTATTATTATAATAAACGTTCATAAGTAACTTAGAATCAAATCTTTTTCCAATAAAAATGTCTCTATAATAATAAGATAGTAAACAAATATCTTACTAGAGTCTAAAAACTGAAATAATTAAATGTATGAGAGCTCTCCAGAGCAAGAATATACTTATTTCAAATGTAAATTTTTAGTTATTGATAAATAAATGTGCTCATGTGCAAAATAATGTAATGCGTGCTCTAGCTAGTTATTATCAGTATGTAAATGATTAAAATTATATTGCGACATAGAGTCGCTATAATCCATCATCAGCCATTTTTCAGATTCAAATTAGGCTAACATGCGATTAGTCAAAATTGTATATTGAAATTCCTAAAAAAATATATAATAAAAAATTTTTTTACAAATATTTAAGCAGGTTTTCAGAGCGATTTTGGTGAAATATTACATATGTAATGGCGATATTTCACCAACTGATTGGTCATCAACACTTATTCTTTTTCAACCTGTTGTAAAATAAGTCGGTGAAAAAAACTGTATACATTTATTTATAAAAAATGTCAACGGTTAAAATCAAATATATGAATCTGTTTTAGAGTTTGAAAATTAAATTCAACATTAAAAATAACTAACAAATTTACAATATTAATCCACAATTTGGTTAGATTTGTTTGCTGCTAAAAAGTCATTTTCACACGAAAGCTAATTAAACCGGGACCCCTTTTACAGTTTAAAGAAGATTCTGAACTATTACAAGTATCTAAACCCACAGTCAGAATCGAAAACATGGACTGTGAACAGAAGAGCAAAGAATTGATCATTCGGCGCGATTATATATTCGGAGAGTAAAAAAATTGCAACTCACCAATTCATAGATACCAGCCAGTTATTGTACTGATAAATATGCTCTAAAATCAAACTTAAGATTTTAATCGAGCACATAAGAAAACATTGGTTGTTATTAATATAGAAAAACATCAAATGAATGCAAGAGTGAATTATTAATATGCAATTCAATACAATTCTACATTGAACAGAGAACATTTATATTTTGTGAAAAAAGTAAAACATAAGAAAATATTCTAAAAGATAAACAGATCTTTTAATAATTAAAATGAGATTAAAACATACAATATATAAACACACAAGGAATATATAGTACCATATACTCACTAAAACCACCTACAATATATTTTTTAACAGCGATGTTTTTAAGATTCATAAGAATAAAAAATATTAGAGTGTATCACAGAAAAATCTCACAAATGCTTTTTTTCACATAAATTAATTTTAATATATCACACGTGTTTCTGAAATGACACAGCTAAAAAATTAGCGTTTTTAAGTTATTACCATAGTAAAAACTCTTTTAAAAATCTTCTACATACATTAAGAGTATATCAAATCCAATCTCACAAATTAAACTTTTGCCTTACTTCTTGAATAGAAGCTCACAATGCATAATTTTACAGGAAAAAAATTAGGTTCATTTAAATTCTTTACAAACGATCCGATTATTTGTATTTTGAATATAAAATTAAGTTTTTTCCGTTTAAAAATTGCTCTTTTTTTATAGTTAAATAAAAAAAAACTTTAATCACATATAAATATTAATTAACTAGATTAAAATATAGTTATCTCGAGATTAAAAATATATTGGCTTCTAATGTGAAAGCGTTATCTTTGTCTCCTGAATTCAAATAAAATCTGCAATTAAATTTAATACAGACTAAAACAGAAACAAATGACTGGCAATACTAACGAAAATACTCACAATGAAGTCTTCAATTTCAGATAACAAAATACTGAAATCGCCACAAAATAAAATATCTTTATATTACACCAATAAAAAAATTTAACTTACGAAATAAAAATATAATCGATAAATATTTTCAACGAAAGAGTGATTTAGCTAAAGTGATTTTTTTGGGATGTTTGCTTTTAAAAAAAGGTAGAAGTAATTTCACAAAAGAATGTTATTTGGGCTAAATAAGAGCAGAGGGAGAAGAAATATCTTGGCACAATTAAATCACTGTAAAGTTTTATTCTCCTCAAAACATGTTGAAAACAAAACTTACGCATTCAGGAAAATTTTCAAATTCAAGTAAGATAATTTTTAATTCAAAATAATCTTTCCAAACATAATTTGCATATTTATATTTAAATCCTAAGAAATCGTCAATGTCAGCTAATGATATAATGTTTGTATATAACAAAATTAAACAACAACAATGTTGTTGTTTAATGCCTGAAACAACAGCAATGTTGTACATTTTAATAAAAATTAGTTTTAAAGTAAATTATAGAACGATAAGTAAAACAAAAAATAAGTTAAAAAAATTTCTGGCAATTATCGAAGTCAATTTTATTTTTGTTCATGAGTGAATGATACAATTAAAAATAACTTTGGTACAAGTAAAATAAAATTATGTTCAGCACTAAAGTCCACAATTTAAATTAAAGATGAAAAAAGCCATAAATATCGTTAACTATTGTTAATATCTAATTTTTCATATTACAACAGCTAAAACTTGTTTTCTGAAGTTTTTTCCTTATGAAATATGTATTCAAAAATTGCTTGATTACGCTCATAAAATAAGTGAAAAATGGAATTAATTTTTGCTTCAATAAATGCTATGCAAAATCTTTTGGGCTTTGCGTTATATATTTTTAAATACAATTTTATTGCAGCAATCTAAAGCTAAAAAACAGCTTTTAACTAGATTAGTATTAGTCCTAAACTTCTTTTTCATTGGTTTACACATCAAACTCAATCAGCAAGACTAAAATAAAATAAATCCAAATAACAGAAATCACTCATTTAAAAAAATATTGGAAAGAAAGCGAATTTTTGCATTTAATAACACAAAAAAATCACATTATCACTGTATTATTCTTTCAGTAAAACAAGCTAAAGGAATTAAAACTACATTCAAAAGAATGGAGATAAAATCGCGAATCTTGTAGGATTTCTGAAGATAATCTCACATAATCGTTTTGTATATCATAGAACTATATCCGCAATCTCTGATTTATATATTCCACAAAATTTGCATACATAGTTCCCAATTTCGTTAACATTTTATATATTCTTAATTATTAGGATGAGGTTTTTAAAAGTATCTCAGTTTCTAAATTTTTATGCTTATTAGTCAAAATATTAGCAAACATTTTATTAATATTTATAATACTATTTCAATATATATAATGCAATACAAAACACCTATTCAGGATAAATATTATTATAAATTAAAAATAAGAGACAATTTGCAAACTTACTTTCCATTCTCATTGTCATAGAGAATTTTGGTACAGTTAAACGCGTCTAGGTTCCCTCACATCAGCTTAAGAGGGCACGGTGCCAGCACACAAGGAAATAAGAGATTACAAGTCCGAATGAAACAGAAACCAGAACTACTAAACTCAACATTTATATGATCAAGGTCATTTATCAAGATCGAGAGCGCACATATTTCATTTTTGCATTCAGTGTTCACCAAAATATGGAAGTAAAAAGCACAGTAATGTCACGATGAGCCTCAACTTCCGCGACAGGAACTTGCAGAAAGGGAAACTATTTATAGGGCAGACTGAGGGAGAGGAAAAAGCGGCGAATGTCTCTTCTCAGTAACAAGAAAATAAAAAACTAATGAAAATAAAAAAAAAATTCCAGCGTTCATCTCCTTACATTACATAAAACTAATGAAAATGATAAGAGATTCACAGAAAGTTCGAGAACAAATATGGAACGTCAACATTTCCAGACATTTCTAAAGCAAATTCGTTTCGAATAATTAATTAGTATTGGGAGGAAATAATATGATGCGATATAAGTGCTCAAAAATTATTTTACTACAGGTCAATTGAATAACTTTAATGCATCTTGTCAGCCGTAAAATATGAAAAGTGAGGAAATAGAATTGTTCAATTCAAATTGTTACAGCATCATTATTATGCAAAATTAAACTTTATTAAAGTTTTATTATTTAAGTAATTGCAATACGAATTTTAAAAGTACGCAAGACAATACGGATTATGAACATTTTATTTTTAAAAATGAATATGGGTTTTGATCAAGTCAAGGGCGCACATAAAATAAGGTATATTTACATTAAACTGGTCGCGGATGGAGGTCGCACTACACATTTTTACATCCGAAAAAGGTTCTACGGTTTACAGTGAATTTGGAAGCAATATAAGCATTCACACCTAAGATGGGAATCAAACCCACGTATTGTTGAGCTACTCAGAGCATCAGTTCCTCACCTTAGAAAAGTGCTAGAGTATATTGATATGAGTTTCAATAGTTATATATTATATCTTTGGTTTGGTTTGCTTGTCATTCGGTCATTTTATTTTGTATACAAGAACTAATTAGACCGGGACTTACCAACTAGAACTACAATGAGTTATTTGCTCAATCTGTTACAAAATCTGAAGAAACAAGGGAAGACTAATTTTTATAAATATTGGAAGAAATGAAATATAGTGCTAGGGTTATCGTGACGAAGTGGTTGGACTATGTTTTCCGGAGAGCAAGATACCAAAGTTTGATCCCATCCACTATTGTACGAAAGGAGAAAAATGTACCCTTTTGCTTGCCACATGCACTTTTACAGGAAGATTACATGGGAGCATTTCGGATTTTTTCGCTTGTGTCACGTGAATGCGATTCATTATCTATAAAAAAGCCTGAAGACGTCCGGAATTTTTCAAATGCCCCACAACAGCTTCTAGCTGTTAGGCTATCCGAGGGACAGTTTCAAATATATAGATCAAGTTCTATGTCGTTTCCTCAGAACCTAGAATTATTGGAAAGTTAAGAAAAAGCTACCACGTTGTGATTGGTTACCTAGAGTTTATGAGGATATCTGAAGAAAGGGAACCAACTTATACATCATCTTACTACATAAATTACTTACACGTCATTTATTTATGGAGTGAAGTGACGTTTAAGCTATAAGCGACATTATCGTCGATTGAAGGAATATACAAATCAGATTAATGCTTTTTTAAGATAATGCCAAGGTCAACTTTCGGCAGTCAAGTCAATGAAGATGAATATTATTAAAATTAGAGACTAATTTTCTAGGAAACAACTCTTAATATGCATTTAGATACCTATACCATGCATATTTTTATTTGTAGTATAGATTTATAAAAATGGTTTAAAAAGACATTGTTTGAATAGTTTTCGATTTGTGAAAACATTAATCGTAAGCATATTAATAAAAGTACTTCTCTCTCTCCAAAGGATTATAATAACTTTCAAGGAATGAATATGAATGCAATTGATTTTCGTTAGTGTGTGCTACGGACATATAGTACAAAGATTTTGCAAGTATCTAAAAATATTTCATTACAAAAAATAAATGATTAAGAAAATAAATATTTTAAAGGGAAAGTTGTTTTTATAAACAAGCTTATCAGCAAGTATTTCGGCCCAAGAATTTGCATTACGCATGAAAAGGAGATTCCGTTTGTTCTGTTATTCGTTCAACGGTCAATTTTACGCAAGACGTGGGAATTGAGCCTACAAACTGTTGAAAAGAAGGCTAGAGTTCATTTTGGTTGTCATTCATAT